>CP092864.1:119005379-119058964 GCA_030710605.1 Cordylochernes scorpioides
TAAATAGGGGAAGTGTGACGATCCTAAAGTTATTTATTACGACCACCCCCCACACATATATTTATTCCACTTTCAGCTAGAAGAGCGGCAAAATAAAGAAAGAGATTAAGTAGGACACATTAGAGGAAGTTAATTATTCTGAAGGCTAGAGTACTCCCAATATCTTTATATCTCTGAAAGATGAAACCTGTTTCCAATATTGACATTTTACAATCGCTCTTTTCCAGTTCTTCTCTCTCGACTAAATATAGATGATGGTGGATAAGCCAGATTGGACAAGTTCCTACCAAGATCCACTTACCACAATGGCTTGGAATACTGTTGGCCTTTTTTCAAAACCACCAAGGCCATGTGAGACATTCATTATAATAAACCTATGCAGTTTGCACAGAATTCTGACCAAATTTCTTTTCTTTGTGCATTTTTGAAAATGTGTAGGCAACATTTATGTATAAATTCCCGAACAATATTGACATAATTGATTCATTTTTATTGTATCCTATTAAATAAAAAAATATATTTATTCAGTATTGTAATTTTCAGCTGTGTTTTGCTCCATTAATTTTGTGCAGTATATGAGAAGAATCACATTCAAGAAGAATTTCGAGAAAAATTGTTGAAATGTCGAAAATCAAAGAAATATTCAAGTATGACAGGATAAAATACGCTTTTGCTGTATTTAAATGTTTTTACCCTAATCTAATAATATATAATCTTTGGTCAGAGAATTTCCTTATTTTAAGTTGCTGCAAGCTTTCAAGAAAATATTTTTCTTCAACGGGAAATCCAAAAATAATTGATGTTATTATGCATAGAACAGATTATATTATTTTGAAAATAGAGCAATCCATAGATAAATCTTTAATTAAAAAGGCATATATTAGATCAAAATATAATTTATTTTACCAATATTTCAGTTGGCTGAACGCCAACCTTTATCAAGGATACACTTTAAAATTTTATAACACCTTGATAAAGGTTGGCGTTCAGCCAACTGAAATATTGGTTAAAAAATAAATGATATTTTGATCCAATATATGACTTTTTAATTAAAGATTATATTATAGTTAAATATTTAGCTGTAATATAGTCTGTGATCCACACCTGATAACATCTCACTTCATTTGTTTTTGGATTTGCCCGTTGAAGAGCAAAATTTGCTTGAAAGTTTGAAACACCACAAAATAAATAAACTCTTTGCCCAAAGTTATAGTTTTCCCTTATTTGAATATTTCTGGGTAACTATCGCTCATACAATAATATGTAACTCACCCCAGCATGTGTTCAGGTGGCCGGCCATGCGGACGGACACAGAAGTCCGTAAAATGCCCGCCCAGTGATATGGATGAGGATTATGAGGAGACTGAGGTGGTCTACTGGAAGGTGGGACCCTGGGGTCCCTGTCTGCCAGCCTCAGTCACTGCAGGAGTCCAGACCAGAACTGTGGCATTCAGACACCACGGCTTCAAGTCACAACTTCATCAGCTGTAAGAATGACTTATTGTGGTGATCGTTTGGGGGATATTTGGGATCGTAGCAAATTTGTCATTCTTTGACAAAGAATGACAAATTTTCTACGATCCCAAACATCATATTGAGATAGAAGTGGCCCCTGGCTAACATGCTTTTCTTTTTAAAAGAACATTTCGACCAGAATAATATCTTACACACATGTTTCAACAAAACATTTTATCCTCTTATGGATGAAGCCGAGTCAGACATATGGTAAGGTAAAGTATATAAGGTTAGGTAAAATACATTAAAATAAATTAATAGTGCATGACGTTTTGGTAACAGCATTGTTACCATCATCAGACAAAAGAATACATTTTAAAAATAATTTTGTCTGGTGATGGTAACCTTGTTACCGAAATGTTGCACATTATTAATTTATTTGGATTAGGTCTTATTTTGTATAGCTATAATCTCTATAATCCAAATTGTACTTTATCATTAAATAGATTATTTTGAGCAACAATTTAGTAACTATGTGTGTGTGTGTTTAATAGATAACTACTCTCTTCCAAATACTGCATAAAAATATATACAGTAGAACCTCCCTGTAAAGGACGACTAATTTCAGAGCCAAAGTGTCCTTTAGGGAGAGGTGTTCTCTTACCGGAGAGTTGCTAAATAGTAAAAATGGTAATTTTGAAAATGAAAACGATCCTTTGTGGAGAGGTGTCCGCTAAAGGGAGGTTCTACTGTATATAACACTTCATATTTTTTTGGTAACACACTTCAAATGTTCTTAGCAAAGACTTATATGATTATATATTTGGACAAGAACATCTGTCCATTTTCATATTAATTATCCCTGAATATGTTTCGGTATAATAAAATTGACCACTTCTCATGCCGCTGAAGGTGATCATTACAGAATATGGAGGTCTGAGACTTAGAATACAAGAATTTACATGTCTAATATGATGTCAAAAGTTTAAATAATAGTGTTGAGACAAAAAAAGAGAAATCTTGTATTTAGTAGAGTAATTCAATGTAACCACTAAGGTAAACAAACATTACTCACTGATTATCTAATAAGGTCACATGATACTAGAGAACCAATCAGGAGGTAAATTACCTAAAGAGGTTTTCTTATCTATAGAGAGTTAATCATTTAGTCCTATAAATTCATTAAAAAATAATTTTGAAATCTTTTCCCTGTATTTATTCTTCTCCCTCTGTGCAAACTCTTTAAATCCAAATTCTTTAAATTTTTAACTTTTTAATTACTTCAATATACAGTTGTACGGAGATTTGACAGGGTTGGCCCAGAAGTTTATGATTCTCTTTTTTCAACTTTAATGTTCTACACATTGTATAAAATTGTCGTCAAGCCATGGAACTAACAGATCTCTGGAGACAATGATGTTGAAAGGGACAAAGCCCCAAATAAATACATGGAAATTGCACACCCTCACATAAGATGATATATAACCACACTGAATGGGTGTATTGAATGGAGGTTATATACACATTTCTATGTATTAGGAGGGAGAGCCTTTTTGGAACCTTATTACCAACCTCCTTCATCTCTATGGTATAAATGTCATTTTTAAATTTGCATTAATCGATGTACTCTGTGACCGGGTTAGAGATTGGAAGCACATTCTTAAAGAAATAGTTTCAATAAGCCTCCGATTCATTTCCTACCTACACTAGTAGCTGCCAGTGACGTCACAGGGCTGTGGCACATTGTAGGTGTAAAAGCAGAGCGTCCATTGAAGTGCACAGTCCCAACCCTCACTGCGATAGTTCCACGGGGACAATATGTTGTGGCAGACAGAGGATCCTGCCCCAGCCGCCAGACTCCCAGCCCTGTCACCTGGCCATACCACAGGACTGTTTACTGACCAACTTCACGGACTGGAGCACCTGTGGTAAGTCACTCCTCGGGACTGAGCAACTATTTTAGAGGGACATACGACTGTCGTGGGTGGTTGAGCTTCCATATTTTTCAAAGTTTTGCCCTGAACTTTGACTGTTGCTTCTTTATTTGAAAACGTTTGATTCAAAATCACTATCATGTTCGGCCTACCAATATTGTGGTCGGTATGATGCTTATGCTAGCACTGTGGTGTCCACTAATAAAAATAAGATATTTTAAATAAGACAATGTAATTTTGTTAAATCTCTAGGGAGAAAGAGGAAATAAATAATGGCTCTGGAAAAATGCTTTGTTGTTTGACGGCGCACACCCAAAGTCTCAGCTGTGTTTGCCCAGCCGTGCATGCATAGCGAGGTTTTCTCCCAGCTACCGCTTGCCGAGGTGTAGTGTGGTCACCACAGACTGAAGTACCTACATTTGAGAATCTAATAGAAATATATCTTTGTATTTCATAAACTGATCTTGAAGAAAACTACTGTATCTGAAATATTAGTTCCATAACTAATTTTTACATAAAAGTAATAAAATTATAAATAGAAATACTTTTATCACAACCAGCTAACAAGACACTACATCCTAGTCAATAACCAAGTCTGCAACATGGTTTTATAAGGTCCTATGTTTCACTTGTTTATACCATGGTTGTAACACCACAACATGGTTCTAACAATTCAAAATCCCAGGTGATGTTATATGAGGTGATGTTCGAGTACCGTCTATACAACAACACAACAATCGAATGCCACCGGGTGTACAGACGGTGGCCACAGACAACAGACCCGGCTGAGGTTTGTCCTCCGCCAGAGCTCAGCCGGGGGTCAACCCTGCCCCCACTTAGAAGAATCCCGAGAGTGCCCCCCCAACTTGTGTGTCTATAAGGGTTAGTTACATATCTACAGGCTCCATTCCCTGTGTCCTCATTTTATACTGAAATATTCCCCAACTATCTCACTATGAAAAGCAGTAACATATTTTGTGAATTGTAGAACACATACCACCAAGGACTGCCTACTCTAATTTTAAATTTTTATAAAATTTTATTATATAAAATATTGTCAAAGAAATAAGGTTATATAAGTTATTTTGAATGAAATTATTCATTTTTAAGAAAAGTTTATTTTTCATGGTAATATTAGGATTAACAAAAGGCCTCCCACTTTTTTGGATAAAAAAAACTCTGCAAATATTTTATATTTATTTATTTTTTAAATTTATATATAATATATTTACAACTATATTTCAAAAATAGATGTTTTGCAAACTTTATTTATACCTACAATATTGTCCGTTCTCTTATGCTCTCTTCTCTTCTCTACATAAATTTCGGTGGATATAAATGTTTTTAATATATTGGGCAGCTTTATCAGTGTTAGAGAATATTAGAATGTAATTGTTTCTCTGTGTGCAGAGGTTCCCTCCACTGCAGGATCCCGCATCCAGTCTCCGCACAGACTACCACAAGGTACAATACAGCAGCTCCCCTATCTCAGTCTTTTTTAAAAGTCGACCACTCCTGATATTCTGGTGTAAACCACGGTGTTCCACATCACATCCATTCAGAATATAAGTGGGTGACAAAGAGTGCTCTAATAAGTTTCAATATTCTCAGAACACAAGAGAGCATCTCCTAACAAAGATTACTCCCAACAACCAATAGTTTTATATATACACCAATCTACTTATATAATTGCCTTATTCTGAAGCTCACGGATAGAATGCGCGCCCATTGGCTGCCGCCGGCGAACACGTGTCCTCCCTGCCCCCCTCTAGACAACCCTGTTATCGGCTGTGTGATACATACACCAGTCTATACAGACCACCCTGTCTATAGCGGCCACTCTAGACAACCCTGTTATCGGCTGTGTGATACATACACCTGTCTATACAGACCACCCTGTCTATAGCGGTCACCTTAGGCAACCCTGTTATCATTAGTGTGTTACATTCACCTGTCTATAAAGACCACCCTGTCTATAGCGGTCACCTTAGGCAACCCTGTTATCAGCAGTGTGATACATACACCTGTCTATACAGACCACCCTGTATATAGCGGCCACTCAAGACAACCCTGTTATCGGCTGTGTGATACATACACCTGTCTATACAGACCACCCTGTCTATAGCGGCCACTCTAGACAACCCTGTTATCGGCTGTGTGATACATACACCTGTCTATACAGACCACCCTGTCTATAGCGGCCACTCTAGACAACCCTGTTATCGGCTGTGTGATACATACACCTGTCTATACAGACCACCCTGTCTATAGCGACCACCCAAGACAACGTTTTTAAAATATATTCGCACTCGGGTAAAACCAGGGAGTTGCCCGGGCCATTCGTCTAGTTTAAAATAAAAATATAGTAGAACCTCCCTGTAAAGGACACCTAGTTGCAGAGCCAAGGTGTCCTCTCACCGTAGAGTTGCTAAATAGTAAAAATGACAATGTTGGTGATGGAAACTATCCTTTGTAGAGAGGTGTCCTCTAGCTGGAGTGTCCTCTCTTAGAGGTTCTATTATACACTGTGTATAGATTTTTAAAAATGCAAGTCTAGTAAAGTATATTGTGATGCACTAGCGCGCCATCTGTTATCAAAATTTGAAATTATTTCAAAGGCGTAAGATTCTTTTTGAAAATAAACAATTTCTACTGCCCTTACTGCAATGGAAAAATTAATGGGAGGGCCTGGCTCATCAGTGGTGACCCTCCCAGCGGATTCACCAGTTTAATCTACCATACCGCTGTTATATTGCATTTTTGGAACTTCCTTTTATAGTGATACTGTTGTTAGACTCTTGGAATGGGTATGTTAGATGAACTATGGACATAAGCTTTGAGGACAGTAGAATTACATACAATTATAAATATATATGCTTCGAGCAATCGCTCTTCCGCAAATATCAAATTGTTCCTTTTATTAGAACATTTATAATATGAATTTGATATTTGCAGAAGAGCGATTGCTCGAAGCATATTATATATTTATAAATGTATGTAATTCTACTGTGCTCACAAAGCTTATGTCCATAGTTCTTCTAAAATACCCATTCCAAGAGTCTAACAACAGTATCACTATAAAAGGAAGTTCCAAAAATACAATATAACAGCAGTATGGTAGATTAAACTGGCGAAACCGCTGGGAGGGTTCACCACTGATGAGCCAGGCCCTCCCATTAATTTTTCCATTGCAGTAAGGGCAGTAGAAATTGTTTATTTCAAAAAGAATCTTACGCTTTAAAAATAATTTCGAATTTTGAAAGTATATTGTATTGATTCATTTAATTTATTCTATTATAAATGATGCATTAGCGCTATTTGTTATCAGAAATGTAAACTATTTTTAATGTGTATAATTATTTTTATACTATAAAATTTTGCCATGCTACAAAAATTGAGGGAGCTTTAAGGAATATTCTGGATACTTTTTATAGTAACACTACTGTTCTATACCAATTTTTTTTTTTTTGCTTATCCCTAGTACACGCAGTACAGGCCATGATAATCATGGTGGGTAGTTAGCGACTCCTTTTACTGTAAGCGCACCACATGTCTACACATGTGAAAAGCAGTTTGACTTTGCACTTACAAATGTGCCAGAGCCCCGTTTGGTTACTTGCACTCGCTGTTGGGGTTGGACTTTTGCAAGAATCGGGGGACATTGGAGCTTTTTTTTTTTTAAACATAATAAAGTTTCCAATGCAGGAATCGAATCCGGGTCGTAGCAGTCGAAAACCAACGGTTTAGACCATCCTTCCATCAATAATACCAATAAATAAATAATTAAAGTAAATTAAAAGAAGCTTATTTCATAAAGTACAATACTGAATCTTTTTATATAGCTTCTCTACAATTAAATTATCCACTTTGAGCGAGCACAGGACCTTTGGGAGAGGCTGCTGCTTATTATAAAACAGCTTGAGGAGCATGAACTCATGGAATTCGTGTAATCTTTACACAAGAGGATAAGAAACAACATTCACTTTAAGCGAGCCACTCTCTAGATACATTGGATGAGATGATTGATCAGTCTCTTGATTTTCCAGACTTTTCAGAACCACAGTGACTTGAAAAAAATTCTTCAAAGCAATAAACTTCTAGGATGTTGACTTGTCATTCTTCACTACAAAAGTGATTCTTTCGGCCATAAGGTGTTATGTGAAGATCTTGGACGTTATGAACATTGAATACATAACCACCATTCCTGTAGTCTTGATTGATGTAAGTTATCAACCTTTATATCCTGAGACCTTCATCATGATATCATTCAGCATTGATGATTTACCCAGACTTTCAGATTAATGGGCGGTAGAGTGTCCACGTTGACCACACGCACACACCCGAAACTTGGAGCATTTTCTCTAAAAGAATTTGATGTCAGCAAGAGTAGAGCATGGGTTAGCCATCATGAGATTTTGTTAATCTGGAATCAGGAAAGTTTGAAATATGTGTGACTTATTGTCCAGAAAGGAATATCAGGATATGGAAACTTGTGAAACAATCATCCACATGTCTTTCTTGTCAAAAGTATTTTGTTTCCTGCTGAAATTGCCTTCCTTCTTTAATATTGCAATGCCAACTCCTTTTTCGTGATCATCTCCAAGCATTAACATTCTTGCAGCATTTCTGATGGGAATTCCATCTTTGTACTTGAGCATTGTCTCTAGGGGCTTTGGTTTTATGGAGACTTTTTCCTTCCTCCTCGATCCTCTTGGTCAGTTTTATATCTGAACTTACATGGACACTTCTTCCAAAATATTGTACTTTGTATATATACTTCAGGACTCATCTACCCTAGAAAATGGTGCTGTATGCTTTCCTGAATCACAAATCAGCTTCTTCAAATTTCACAGATGTTTTCTTACGAGCTCTTGATTAGAAGGCATTTTTCTGACCAATGATTTGAACAAAATTTATGGCTTTCAATCATAGAGCTGTGTTCATGCGTTATAAGCCTTATTTATCACATTAGGAAAAGTGGGATTTAAAAATCCATATACAGAAATTCCCGAACAGTCATTATAATAAAAATAAAGTGAAGCAGATAAATTGTAACTAATTTTTGCAGCCCAAAACAATTATTCAATTTTTCATTCTATATGAAGTCATATTAATGTAAAATCTAATAGTACATGTGGGGGTGCATGGATCAATTATTAATATTCAATAAAGAATGCAAAATTCAAGCAGCCCCCATCGTTTCTCTGCGTGCCGGAAGGAGCCCAAAAGAGTTAGTAGATTTTCTTAAATGGCTAAAAGCCATTGCTTATCGTTTCAAGAAGCAGTTTGATGAGACCGAAAATGAAAAAGAGGGAATTCCTGCAAGGGGAAACACCTGCACTGATTGGACAGTGTAAGAGAAGAATAATTTGTTGAAATGTTAAGAAGATTCATAGAGACTATGGAAAGAGGATGAGGGCCATAGACAATGAGACAAGGATTGATCCTATGTCATGGAAACCTAAGTGAAGCCTTGAATATACATAATGGCTATGGGAAGGAATTAGGTTTTCCCACGGGTCCCACTTCAGGCCCACAAGGCAAAAACACACGGATATGTCAGACATTTAGTCACCCCAGCCCCAGGAGTCCCAAAATTTGGCCAATTTCATAATAAAGTCCGATAAAAATAAAGACTTTTTTAGGCCATATTAAACACTGAACTTTATCTCCATCTGTTTAGCTACATCATACTTGCCTAATTACTCAGGGAAATTTTATATGATGCAAATGATATATATATATACAAATGGTGAGCTGTGCCCCTAGACTGCCAGGTGGGGAGCTGGTCGCTGTGGAGCCGCTGTAACTCCAGCTGTGGCCTGGGTTACCGTACCCGCTCCAGAGTGTTGGTGGTGTCTGGGAGTCCGCTGGGACGGCCGTGTCCAGCGATGGTGAGAATTAACTGGTTCCTTAGACTGTCTCTTGTGTGTTTTATAATACACACACAGACTTGGCACATAGTGTTTCTGTTACCTTTGGTCACCTGCAGGCAAGTTGGATGTCTAATTAATTATATTGGAACATTCATTCGCCCGACACTTTGGCGATGAAGAAATTCTAAGGAGTCAAACACAAAAGTCTATTCCACATTATTTGAAGTCTCTATTTAACCTGCAAATACAAGACTCAAATACTGATTTAAAAATAATCTTGCCTAGTGCCTTAAAGGGCTTTGTCCCATGACAGGAGGGGGGGGGGGGTTGAAAGAGAATTTCCCTAGACCTCTGAATACTTCTATTTACATACTACACTTGAAAGTATAAAGCATGTTATTTGTTACTTATTGCCAACATGTTAAAATATAGGAGCAGTTGGGCATCACTAGAGCATATATCTTGCTAGAGAACTGTTCTGAAAACAGCTGAAGTTTGCAACAGCAAGCAGCTGGGGAGGAGAGGAACTCAACAGAGTTGTGGCAACCTACATTAGAGTAATACCTCTCCAACACACAATGATATAGAGATGGAAATTTTGCCAAGAACAAATTGGTTTATAAAAATAAAGTTCACCTCTCTGTCAAAATAGATGCCAAAACTAAGCACTATCTATATTTTGTCCATAGATTTAACCAAGCTACTTTACCAGCTAAACACCTCTTTGGCAGATTGGAAGATTCCATTTGATTCCTTACGAATCTCATGGAATAAAGTCCACCCTAAACTGACCAGGGCCATTAGCTTGAAACCATGATATTCAGGTGAATGCACTCATTTTCCAAAGCTTGTGTCATAGCTTTGCCAAAGATCTGAGTCCACTAGTTTGCGGAGATAATCAATAGAGGGTACTTAGTTTTAGCGTCTATATTGGTGGGAGAAACAACAGTTATATATACTGTTTTATTGGTTTAATTGCACATGGAATCACATCTTACATAATATGTACAATTATTCTAGAAGGCCAGCTATACGAAAAAAAGCAATCTCGCAAAGTATTTTAGCATTAGTTTTGAAAAATATATATTGACACCAATTGTTAGAATGCCTAGTTAAAAATTAGATTTTGATGACAAAGGAATAATTTTAAAATCATTTGAGATGTTTCTTGTCCTGGGGCGTGGGGGTCCACCTCGACATCACTAAACTGGATTTCCCATTCCAATAATTCATATATCAATGGCACAAGTTCATCAAGAAATTAGAGGAGTTCATATAGGAATTTTAATCAAAACTCTCTATCTCTCATTTGAAGAAAACTAAAAAGATCTAGCTCTAAACAAATTTCAAAAATGTCCCATCTTTGCCGCAAAGACAGCATAAAGGAAAATCCTGGCTTATCAGTGAAACACCATTTTCACCAGTCAATCTCCACACCACAACTATCTGATAATATAATTCTAACATTTATTATTTTTCAAAATGGGAATGAAGCATTTTAGTTCTTATTGTGGACTGATAAGAAATGTTTTAAAATGATTAACCATTCAATTTGTACCTTCCAATATATACAAGGATATTCAAATTCCACATATTAAAAAGTTTTCCTCATTCTATTTATCATGAAATTGAATGTGTGAGAAATATTAAACTCCCTGATATAATGATTTTTAAAAATTATTCATAGGTTATGGAGAAAATGAAATGAGAAATATCTCAAGGCATTCATCAGAATAAAGAAGAATTGTTTTCAGGAGCAGGTGGATGTCTGCAGTGAGCCCTGTCCGTACACCTGGCAGGTGGTGTCACCATGGAAGAGTTGCAAGCTTCCAGCCAAAGTCAGATGTGGACTGGGCAGGTCTTACAGAGATGTCTGGTGAGTCAACCCAGCAGGGGAGGGATGTTGTCTGACAGATGGCTGCCATGCAGGTGTCTGGGGCCGAGTGGACAAGTCCCCGACACACATTGTGGATCCCTGGCCAAACCCCCCACCCAGCAGCCCTGTGAGATCAAGTGGCCCGGGGACTGTGTTGAGAGCCCTTGGTCTGACTGGGGCCCCTGTGAGGTAGGTCCGGACACTACTCCTGGCATGGCTGTGAACATATGTTACATACACTCAAGTAAAATAAACATCCGTGATTTGCTATATATAGATGGCACGTTTATATTGCCATGTGTCAGGGAAGACAAACTTCAGGATGACACAGCAATTTATTCAAGGCAAAGAACAAACATTGAAGGATAAACAAAATATAAGCAATGAGGGAAGTTTACAGAGTAGCAAAATATAAACATTAAAAAAATATACTCTGTTAATAAAATAATAAATTTGCTACAATATTAATTTATGCCTAACTGTCCTTATTGTTTGAGAAAGAGCATTGCTTGATGCAAATATATTTTTGTAATTCTACTGTCCTAAAACTTATGTCCATAGTTTGCTGAATACCTTTTCTTAAATTCCACCTTTCAGTGTAGCATAAAAAAAGGTGAAAGAAACATTTGTGCCCTATAAGATTTTAATTTCCTATATGAAATTATTCTTCTGTCACAGCATCTGAAATTTGGTAATGATTTGAGGGTTGAGCATTGAGGAACTAGCGCCTCTCCACTTTCCATTTCATCATTCATTTAGGACTTGTAGAAATTGATCTGAAATATTAATGTAAACATTAGTGGTAAGTAATGGAAATTACAATAGAGAGGGCGCTATAATGCACGTTCTATATTCAACATATGAAGCCATTAAAGCACGACATTTCTTAACATTAAATTGAATCTCATGATGTTCTTAACTGTGATAAAAGTATTGAGAGATCCTGGCTCATCAGTAGTGAACCCTCCCTACAGTTTAATCTACCGTACGGCTTTAAGTTAGACCTCTACTATTGTAGCAGTTGATTCTCTTATAATTGCGCCATTGTAGGATTGGTTGTGGTATTTAATCTTACTATGGACAAATGTTTCAAGTACAGTAGAAAAAAATATTTGCATCGAGCAAGTCTGTGCCGCAATAAATTCAAACAAAGCTAGTTATACATAGATTACAAAAGGGTATTGACACACCACTTATATCCAAGAAATAAAACATTAATTTTTCTTTACAAATAAATAACCTCCTACTGTCCTAATTACAATACTAGAGTTCAAAGAGAGATGTATGGTAGATTAAACTGGAGAAACTGCTGGAAGGGTTCACCACTGATGAGGGGGGTCGGTGGAAGGATAGTCTAAACCGTTGGTTTTCTACCACTAAGACCCGGGATCGAATCCTGCATTGAGCACTTTTTCTGATTTAAAAGAAATTCTCCAATGGCCCCCAATTCATGCAAAATTCCAACCCCACCAGCAAGTGCAAGTAACCAAACGGGGCTCTGGCACTCTTGTAAGTGCAAAGTTGAACTGCTTTTCACATGTGTAAACATGTGGTGCACTTACAGTAAAAGCAGTCGCCTACTTCTACCCACCATGATTATCATGGCCTGTACCACATGTGTGTACTAGGGATAAGCAAAAAAAAAAAAAACACTGATGAGTCAGGCGATCCTAATATTTTCCGTCGCAGAAAAGGACATGAGGAGGTCTATTTTGTGTGTAAAGAAAACAACTCTGTGCTTCAATAGTTTATTTTCTTGAATATTTTATAGCGGAGGGGGGGATGTTAGAAATTGTTTAAAATATACAGACTGTGTAGGTCACATTTCCAAAGTTTCCAATACACACAATGATGATCACCATGTGTTCAGAGTATAAAACACCATTTATTGAGGTTATTCAACTTGAAATGTGTTGATACATACACCCATGCACAAAACTGAAGGAATAATAAGGTTACATCATGAGTAATTTGTTGAATAGTCTTAAATTATAGTTTATTCAACAATAAAAAAGCCGCCTTGAATGTAAATTTTGGTATATTTAAAATAACTAAAAATGAATTATTTTATAAAAATATATATATATATGAGATATATTTCAAAAATCTGTCTTAAATTATAGTTGGATTTTTCAACTATATCTCACATTTTTAAAAAATAATTAATTTTTTGTTAATTTAAATATACCAAAATTTACATTCAAGGCTGCTTTTTTATTCAAAGCTAGGTGTTGATAAAATTTAATACAAAATTTGAACCTCTTAAATATATGTTCAGTGGTCCTCGGAAATCTTGCAATGCTATATAGCGCTTAACCACTTTGAATGAAAAAAACTATATCAAAAGGGGAAGTTTTAATATACAGTTAAACCTGTCTATAGCGCCCCCTCTAAATAACGCCTACCTCTCTATAGCGCCCAATTTTAAATACATAGTACGATGAGATTTACATTAAAAGTGACCTGTCTATAGCACCCTATTTTGTTGAGTCCCAAGAGGGGGCGCTATAGACAGGTTTAACTGTATATCAATTGAGTGAAACATAGTTACAACATCCAGCACTGGCTGGAAAATGAGATAACCATTGCTTTTTATAACTTTGAGGCCAGTTTGACAAAGTTCCGTATTGTCAGAAGAACAGAGTTTCCTGGTATTCCCTCTTATCTGGACTGGACGGACCAGTCGGGGAGAACAGTGGCGCCACGTGAAACTCAGTTCTTCCATCTTGCTCTAACTGCTGGGTCGATTTGGCTCATATAGTAACTTTTAATTTTATATTTAAAATCTTTCATATAACTAATTAAATGAATAATTAAAGTAATTTGGGAGCCCATTTATTTATTTTTCATTGCGACAATCCTCTTCTGTAGTTTTGTTCTATTATTGTGTCTGGAGAGATCGACATTATAATACCAATTTAGAATTGTATTAAAAACAATGGTTGCTGTGTCAGGACGGTGTCCAGAAGAGAAGCCGACACATCCTCAGGAGAGCAGAGAGGCGAGAGAAACCTTGTGGTGCTGTGGAAGAACGCAGGACTTGGTGTGAGGTCCAGCAGTACGAGTGGCAGGTTGGTGCCTGGGGCTCCTGCATCCTGCCGTCCCCACTGGCCCACTGTGGTCCGGGCCACCGTCGCAGGCCACTCAGTTGCACAGAGAAGTCCACCGGTCTGGCCATCAACCAAACTCTCTGTGACCCTCTGGTAAAGTGCATTCTCATCCATATTCATTCTTATTTTGAAAAGAGTAAACAAAGGTAATAAGACCAAATCCAAATAAATAGTTTGTGACGTTTCGGTAACAACACTGTTACCGAAACGTCACACACTATTTATTTATTTGGATTTGGTCTTATTACCTTGTGTTTATAATTTACTAGCCGAATGACCTGGGCAACGCCTGTGTTTTACCCGATTGAATGTTTTGATTCAAATACTATTTGTTACAATTATAAATTGGCGCCTTATATAAATGCATATGTTAGTTAATAACTATAGCCTATGTGCTTTATCTGTCTATGTACTGTTGGCTTCCGTAGGCGTCTCTTACTGGGAAAAAGAAAGAGAGGATTCCATTTAGTTATTAACTAATATATGCATTTATTTAAGGAGCGACCCGCTCCAACACAATAGTTACAAAAACCAAAAAGCGAGTGGGGGGGGGGGGGGCAAAGGTGGCGTGATCGTAGCCAACCAATAGGAAGGCGCCATTCCAAAAAAAAAAAAGCAAACGGTGACAGAGTTGATTAGGAAATGAGGAATGATGCTCGTAACTGTATATAGAATACATAATTCTACTGTCGTGTGTATGTAAGTATACTATCCTATGTCTAGAGTTGTGCTGAAATACCATAACTAGAATTTCATCCTTAGTGTCATATATACAGTACAAACCTCCCTGACACCTAATTGTAGAGCCAAAGTGTCCTTTAAGGAGAGGTGTCCTTTTACCCGTTAGTTGCTAAATAGTAAAAATGGTAATTTTGCAAATGAAAACTGTCCTTTGTAGGGAGGTGTCCGCTAGCGGGGTATCCTTTCATGGAGGTTCTAATGTATAAGCAGAATCGTTCATTCAAACAGTTGAGCCCATCTTGTCATAATGACGTCCTGCCACTCTAGAGCACCAGTAGTTAACTGCCCCACAACATCGGTGTTTGTAAATACACCCGTAGACCACAACCCTAGTCAGTAAATGAGAACTTTAATAAAAAACGGCCTCCGAGGATTCTATCATTTTGAATATGAAAACTTTTGAGATCCAAGATAATTCCGTATTTTCTGAATTTTCTAAAGAATCAATTTACTAAATTTGTGACTGGGCTAATTAACAGGTAAGATTTCACCAACCTAAATATTTTAATTTCGAGACAGTATTTAGCACATATACTCTTGTACCTACTTCAATGGAAATAAGTATAAGATTGTATAAGCATAATTTATAGAAATTAATTCTTTTAATCTCCTGATGTGTTGTAAGTAGACTTATGGTTTGGCGTAGACACGGCCAGCAACATCAGCCAACTGTACTGTCCCCTGCCCGCTAGACTGTGCTGTGGCCCCGTGGACAGCCTGGGACAACTCTGCTTGCCAACCCTGCTTCTCCAATGGTAGCTATCAGCTTTTACATACTTCCTCTTTATTCACTTTCTATTTCTTTGATAAGGCACAATTTGGATTATAGATTATAAACACAAGGTAATAAGACCAAATCCAAATAAATAAATAAATAGTGTGTGACATTTCGGTAACAACGCTGTTACCGAAACGTCACACACTATTTATTTATTTGGATTTGGTCTTATTACCTTGTGTTTTTCTATTTCTTTGTTTTTGACGATTATGTAAGGTGGGATCTTTAACAATAAACTCACTTTATTTCACTTCACAAGATTTAGTAAAAAATATATATATGATATATATAAAAATGAATGTTTGTATGTTTGTTGGTCTGTTGGTATGTCCGGTATACAAATTCGCAGTAGTTCACTAATTCAAACCAAAATTTCCATACATAGGTAAAAAATAACGGGGGTGACGATAGGCTATTTTAAAAAATATATAAATCAATTATTAAAACTATATATTCAAATTATTCAACTTAGCTCACGAGCAGCGCCCTCTATCAATACTAAAAGGTTATAAATACGTTTAAAATCTAAATCTTCTCAATATTTTATTAATAATAGTTCGCTTAATAACACATATAATATAAATATTTATATAATAACTGCTCTAATTTGCAATATTTGGTAGGTTTTATTTATTTATATATTTTCAATTTTAGATATAACTGATCTAATTCGCCGTTTAAATTACTAATATAGTTCACTTAATAACACATATAATATAAATATTTATATAATAACTGCTCTAATTTGAAATATTTGGTAGGTTTTATTTATTTATATATTTTCATTTTTAGATATAACTGATCTAATTCGCCGTTTAAAATAACTGCTCTAATTCGAAATATTTGGTATGTTTTATTTGTGTTCACTATATTTCTATTTATTTGAGGTATTATAATTTCCATGTTTCAAAAACCTATTTCAAAAAGGTCGTTAGAAATATGTAAGGCCTGAAATAGCTTTACATGCGAATATTTATGATGCCAAGCGTGGCTTAATGGTTAGGTGTATGGCTTCGTATTTCCACAACCTTGGTTCGAAACTTAGCCTGGGTGCTTTTTTTTTTTAAATATTATTGAAGCAAAGTTTTTTTTTTTACAGTACCAAAATTTCCATATATAGGTAAACAAATACGAGGAAAACGATAGGCTATTTTAAATTATATATAAATTAAATATTAAAACTATATATTCAAATTATTCTACTTAGCTCACGAACAGCGCCCTCTATCAAATTTATAAATACGTTTAAAATCGATATCTTCTCAAAATTTTATTAATAATAGTTCGCTTAATAATTAGAATACTTGATCTAAATCGAGATATTTATAGACGCTCGCTCGATTTGAAGATTTACACATGTGTATATCGTAACTAATCTAACTGTAAAGTTTGGAGCGGGATGTTTCACAAAAGTGACGTCCACGGTGCCAATTTATAATTTTAACGAATAGTATTTGAATAAAAACATTTAATCGGGTAAAACCCGGGCGTTGCCCGGGTCATTCGTCTAGTATGATATAAAATAGGGGTGGAGTTGTCTTAATATCTTCTACCATTATGAAATGGAAGGCGCAAATCTCTAGTGCTTAGAGCCATAGTCTGAAACCACACATTTGTTGAATTTGCCAAAGTTGCGGCATATTCACCGATTCAAGTGCTTTGAGAGAACTGCCTTGTTTCAATGCATTTTATTGAATTATATTCATTTTGGACATAAGCTTTGAGGACAGTAGAATTACATACATATTATATTATTAAAAAAAAGATAAGATTGCTTTTCTGCTGTATTTGATCATATTGATGATTATGCTATGGTGGTGCAATCGTGGCTAAAATCTTGAAATAAAAATAATATTGAAGATCATAGATTTCTTTATTTGAGCTGAGTAATATATATGAATAACATAATTGGATAAAAGTAATGCCTGGCTTAAGGCGTAAGAATAAAAAAATGTGAAAAACAAAAGAATATTTACATAATTACATATGGTTTGAGCCGACCAGCCGGGGAAGAACAACAATGAGATTTTATATGGGAAGCATGACCTCTGGCGGTCGATTTAAACAGAGTATTTATATCTATGACATTATAATTTTAAATAAAATAACACTTTAACATAATTATAAATAAAATATTTTAATTTAACATTTTAAATAAATTATTTTAATATAACATACATATATATAATATATAATATGTTTCAATCAATCACTTCCGCAAACATCAAATTGAGTCTTTCATTAGAACAATTGTATTATGATGCATTAGCCATCTGTTATGAAAATTCGAAACTATTTTAGACGTGTATGATTCTTTTAAAAATAAACAATTTCTACTGTCCTTACTGCAATGGAATTTTTTTTTTTTTTTTAATTATACTGTCTTCAAAACTTGATGTCCATAGTTCATCTAAAATACCTATTCCAAAAGTCTGGCATAAGTATCACTATAAAAGAAAAATCGAAAAATGCAATATAACAGCGGTATGGTAGATTAAAATGGCGAAACTGCTGGGAGGGTTCACCACTGATGAGCCAGGCCCTCCCATTATTTTTCCATTGCAGTAAGGGCAGTAGAAATTGTTTAATTTTTAAAAGAATATTACGCGTCCATATTTTCTATAGTTAACCAAAAGGTATCAACATTGTATCTCAGCTTTGTCATTGTTATGTTATTTAGAAGAATAAACTGAACGTTGATTTTTCACCAATATTTATTGTTCTTCTTTTATTAACTCTGAAAACATACTTATTTAACAGACTTTGTTACAGTGACAAAATGATCAGGCACAATTTGGATTATAGATTATAAACACAAGGTAATAAGACCAAATAAATAAATAGTGCGATAACACACTATTTATTTATTTGGATTTGGTCTTATTATCTTGTGTTTGCGATGACAAAAGAAAAAAAAATTGAAATGGATCTACAGGGATGAAAACTTTCCTTTGCTAACCATGGAAAGGTTGACCATTGACAAGACCTACCACTCTCCAACGAAGTGTTGAACAATTGTGTGGTGTGGGAGCAGGACAGATAAGCAGGAGGAGATATATCATCCAGCCACCATCCCCCACAGGCCGACCCTGCCCCCCTGACTTACTCCAGACTGTCCCCTGTCCAACCTGCTACCATCTCTCTCGTGGACTCTGGTCCCCTTGTCAGCCCCTGGTGGGTCACTCAACTCCTCTGATTTCATGTTGTCACTGTACAGGTAAACTGGGTTACAGTGGTCTTACACCAGAGACCGTAACTTAAAGCCATGGCTAAACTCAGGAACTCAGGAGGTGGCTTCTCTTCAGAGACTGTTTGGTTGAAAAACTAATCATGATTTGACTCAAGTCTCTTATAAAAAACGCCTAAATGAGAAATTTTAGCCATGTTTTTAGCCTATCTCTCATTGGAGATTCTACTGAAATATTAAAGGTTTCAGATGCTTGCCAGATTCTATTTTTAATTGAAAAATAGTTTGAATTATTATTATTATTTTTTTAATTTCACCCACATTTTCTCAGATAGCGTATCATGTAGAGAAAACCAAGTACTATGACATTATATAAACAGAATACTCACATATATCACAGCTATATTGCTTGTCAGCTAGGTTTCAGAAATGGTATTGTGGGCTCAGAGAACCTACTTATGGAACACAGTATTTTCTCAAAAATGTTTAAATAAAATTTATATGTAATATTATTATGAAAAAGGCATCTCCTTATCGTGCAACTGAAAGTTGCTGATGGCTTGCACCATCTATCGGAATAAATATCAACTATTCTCGTTGATTTTTAATTATTCCAGAATTGGCCAAATACCCATTCTTGATTAATCAAGAAAAGCTAACCACCGACGCTTTCGGGCTGTTGGTCCTCATCAGCGTGGTGCAAGCTGTACCTCAATGACCAAAAAGCTGGTTATTCAGGAATTAATAACAACAACTAAGGAGATGCCTTTTTCATAATTTATGCACCTTATCCCAGTACAATATCACATTTGTACTATTTTTTCACATGTAATATTATATCTAGATAAATATGGAAGTTTTGAAATGTTAGCAATTGGCTGGAATATTGTGGGAAACTACCATTGTACAGTCAAGTTCTAACTTTAGCAAACCCAAGCAAATTTCGCCCGCCAGTGGACGCCACATCTGCACATTGAAATCTCTTTACTTTGGCATGCATATGTCGATTTCAAATTCCAAGCAATGGTCTATCATGACTTTATATATAAAACATGTCAAATATAAAGATAGGTCTAAATGAATGTCTTGGAGAGGCATTTTCGAACATCTCAAACGTAACTATGTGCAGAAAATTCAGACATCTTATAAATTTATTAAATTACAAAAATTTCAAATGTTCTATTTATCTCTCTAGCTTCTGGGCACGGAAGCCCCTCCACAGGAGAAAAACACAATTTCTCCTGTGTCTTCCGTACCCGGGGGCTGGAGAGATTTGTGAATAGAATATTTGAAAAGAGGCTTGTCCCTGGAGTCTTGATATTTCCACATTAATATTGATACAAGGGATTATTTTATCAACTTCTGACCAGTTGACCTCTGTTGTGTGGCAGGAAGGGGCCCAATGTGGGGCAGGCATCAGGAGGCGGGAGGTCTCCTGCTACAGGGACCCGGAGAGAACTGCTGCCCCTCTGTCCAATTGCACCAGCAACATCACCGACCTGCCATCTTATCGAGACCTCGACCCAGCATGGATTGCTATCTTACTGAATGTACAGGTGGGAGAAATGTTATATGAGTAAAAAAGAACCTTTTATTATAATACAATAATCAAAGAAAATAAGACCTAATCCAAATAATTTATTAGTGCGTGACGATTCAGCAACAGCATTGGCACCATCATCATTTATTCTTTTGTCTGATGATGATGACAATGCTGTTGCCTAAACGTCACACACAAATAAATTATTTGGATTAGGTCTTATTTTCTTTGATTATAATCTATAATCCAAATTGTGCTTTATCCATTATTATAATACAGTAGAACCTCCATGAGAAGACACTCTAGCTAGAGGACACCTCTCTATAAAGGACAGTTTTCATTTGCAAAATTTCCATTTTCACTATTTAGCAACTCTCCGGTAAGAGGACACCTCTCCCTAAAGGACACTTTGGCTCTGTAAGTAGGTGTCCTTTACAGGGAGGTTCTACTGTATTAGCAATTCCTACAGAGTACTTTTTACTTACTCAAATAAAATTTTGAAATACCAATTATCGAATACATTTTTGACACAATTTCTAGATACCTTACAGAGATGTTAGAAATGTTTACCTCAATATGCCCTTATTGTAAAATACATTCCACATAAGAAAGACAATCCAATACAATATTAGAGCAGTCTGGAGGCGAAACCGCTGAGAGGATTCACCACTGATGAGCCAAGACTTCTCATTTTTCTCACATTTCAAGAAAGTCTGCAGAGGTAGTTATGGTGAATTATACCAAAATGTACATTAATGCCAAATTGTATAAACAAACATTTTTTATTACAGTTGTAAAAAAATAAACATTATTTAGTGCAACCATTGATGAGGCACAATTTGGATTGTAGATTATAAACACAAGGTAATAAGACCAAATCCAAATAAATAAATAGTGTGTGACGTTTCGGTAACAGCGTTGTTACCAACTTCAGACAAAAGTACTGAATGAGAGAATTTTACCACAGCATGCTTTTAAATAGTTCCTGTTATACCGAAACGTCACACACTATTTATTTATTTGGATTTGGTCTTATTACCTTGTGTTTAGTGCAACCAATTATATTGAGCTGTGAAAGCAAGTTTACTATTTCCTGAATCACTTTTATTCACAAGATGGTACAGTCACTCCTACCAAAACACCTCTTTGACATTTGGGAAAATTTGATTAGAGAATATTGTTGGAACCTGTAACATGCTTTGTATTTTAAAACGACAATTGAAAATTATCCCACATGTGTTTCTTTTAAATGAAAAATCGTAATTTATTTTTAAAGAGAAATAAGGTTATTTTTAACCTTAGAGATGAGGTATGAAAGGATGAATTGTGAAGAGTAATGATAAACGGAAAAATAAAAGTGTCCAGGGATGGGAATCGAACCCACATTGTTCCGCTTACTGGGCAGATGCCATGTCCACTAGGCTACCCTGGATAATTTTTCCGTTATGTAAAATATTTAATAATTCTTTGATTTTTTTCTTCATAGTTAGGTAGTCAGCAACACTGTACTTTTTTTTTTTATTTTAATTTTGCATAAGTTTGTTTTAAGTAAAAGATTTGAAGCGTACGAGGATACTTTTCTTTTAATCTTTAATAAAGATTCGAGCTTTCGGGCGAAAACAGCCCTTCTACAGGAACATTAGAAAAACAATTTCAAATAGTAACGTTTGTAAACAAATAAATGGTATCTCTATTTGGTCTTGTATTGCGCGAGTGAATCTCACATCCACGCGACCCAGACTATGATACATTGATTAAATCAGCTAAGTTGAAACTTTCCGAAGTAAAATAAACTGGCAAAGGGCAACTATGGTACACAATTTATGGAAATATTGCTTTATATGCGTCAGGGATCTCTATGTGTCGGTTAATACTATTGTGTTTCAAAGAGAGCAACGCCTCGACGACTAATCTTTTGAATTTGCTGTTGATATTAGAGTAATATGCATGTGGGTGGGATGTGTTAAAAGAATGTCCTGTTTGTCTAATATGTTGTACGATAAGGGACTTGGGTTCATTATTTCTAATGTTTCTGTGATGTTCGTCCATCCTGTCCTTGATTCGTCTGCCTGTTTCTCCTATGTATATGCTATTACAGTTTGAGCATTTCAATGAATATACGGAGTTTGTGAAAAAAGGTAGGGTAACGGGAAAGCTATTCCTGGTTATGGGATTTCTGATTATTGTTTCTAATTTGGGGGTGTTGGTGTAAAAGGTACGAATACCATAGTTATTTTTTAGGAATCTAGAAATGTTGACACTATGAGTAGAGAATGGGATGGTGCATATGGATCTATAAACTTGGCTATTAAGGTGCTGTTGGGGATTATAAAAGTGTCTGAGTATGAAATTTTTTGGGTATCCAGAGTTCATCAGGTGATCGATTACGTTTTGGGTTTCTATTTGTTTGAATTCTTGCGAAGAACAGTGTGTGAAAATGCGTTTCGACAAGGTTTTTACGGTGTTAATCTTATGGCTAAGGGGGCAGTATGATGTGTAGTGTATATAGGAGGGATAGAAAGAGGGCTTATAGTAAACATTGGTCATGTATCTGCAATTCTGTCTCGTAATCAGAATGTCTAAAAAGGCTAGTGAACTATTGCTTTCTTTTTCTACTGTGAAAAGTATGTCAGGGTAAAGTGAATTTAATTTGGCATGAATTTTGTCTAAGGAATCAGTTTTAACTATACAAAATATGTCATCTATATACCTAAACCAAGTTAGGATATATTCTGGAAAATGATTTGTTATTGAATTGTCTATTTTCCGCATGACTATTTTTGATAGTGTGAAGAAAGAGGGCTGCCCATAGGAGTACCTTTAGATTGCCTATAGTAACGTTTGTCGAAATTAAAAATACTATTGTTCAAACAAATCAATATTGTTTTGTTTATATATTATGGTTAACCTTGTTGTAATCAATTTAAATATTAAAATATAAAAGTATTGTGACTATCCCTTATTTATAAACATTAAACATTACAGAACCTAATTAAATTGAAACCTCCCTGGACTGACCGGGGCAATACCTACAAACCATGTTCCTCAGGTTGGATGTCTGAAAATGTCAAAGCAGGTAACATGACATTTTTACTGATCCAAGTCAGCAAGATAAATGTCAACTTTGATGAGAGAAGCATTTTATTTCTAAAGAATGACAAAGCGACTAGATGTTCCTGCATCAAGGTCTAACCATTTGGGCGTCCAAATTTGTAAATCAAGGGGACGCTTACTCTCTACAAATTTTCCAGTTATACAGGCAGGCTGTGTTGTCCAGACCATAGAAGAGTGCCATATCCCCTGCCCCATGGAACCCCAGCTCCCGCCCTGGTCTGAATGGAGCCCCTGCTACCGCACCGATTGCACCAATCAAATCTGTACGTATGGTTATCTAAATAGATGTATATCTACTACCTTACTTTCTAGGGTATTGACAATACATAGATCACGCACACTATTCTTTTTTTTGAAGAAATTTGATTATTTTCAAATATAACTAATTGAAATAAATTAAATAAAACGATAATATATGTGTATAGTCAAATTGTAACAGAAATCATCAAAAATTTCCCTCATCAAAATATTCCATCGGACTTGACTATCCAATTAGGTGCTGAGGGATTGGATACGTTTGGAGGTCTGAGACCTGAGGTTGGCCTGCTTCTTTACATGTGTAGTGCTGTGTCCTCATTTGATGACTTTAATCCCTATTCAGTGATTATCTGTGTGTTCAACAAAAATAGTCCTCAATACTTAGGAATTTTCTGTCCGACAGCACAATCACCGCAGACATTTCTTGTTTGCACCATAACATTGTTTCAACCTGTATAAATGAGGTATCCGGCACAATATCTGTGATGGCAGTGGGGCAGAAGTACCGGACCCGGATTGGTCCCCATCCCGGCAGCCAATGGGAGTCGAAGCCTTGCCTTGAGTGGCCCTGCCGCAGCTACTCCTGGATCCCGGAGTCCCAGTGTCTTCTGCTGGACGGGGTGAAGATCCTGGGTGGGTGGTAGCTGGAACACCACAGGGAGAAATATTTATTGGCTAGATGGACCCCCAATTGTGTTGACTTTGCCTGAATTAAGATAAAAGTTTGCTTGCATGGCAGTTTTTTAAGTTTTGATGAATTTATAAAATAATCTTTGTGGTTTTTCTATCATAGAATTGTAATCGTGATCGTAGGTTTGCACAATGTACGTCCAATGCCACAGCAAGTGAGAAAACCAAGAATCCGGTAACACTTAATATTTCTATATAGTCAATATTTGCTATTATATAATTTAAAGGGATAGCAAAACCTTTCACATTACCTTTCTTTTATAAAAAAATAAGACCTAATCCAAATAATTTATTAGTGTGTGACATTTTGGTAACAGCATTGTCACCATCATTAGACAAAGGAATAAATGAAAAATTATTTTGTCTGATGATGGTGACAATGCTGTTGCCGAAACGTCACACACTAATAAATTATTTGGATTAGGTCTTATTTTCTTTTATTATAATCTATAATCCAAATTGTGCTTTATCATTTCTTTTAGAAAAGAACTCATTGTAGTATATCACCTAATAGTACTGTACAATGAAACCCACAATTATCTGAAGTGATAGGGGTTATTAGGAAATTGGTGTTTATATGAAAAGGGTTTAAAATATTTCTCTCTTAAATGAGACCAGATTATTCATGCATACAGTAAAAAATTTTTGAAAACATAAAATAATCTGATACAAATTTATATAATACAGTAGAACCTCCCTTTAGTGGACACCTCTCTACAAAGGGCAGTTTTCATTTGCAAAATTACCATTTTTACAATTTAGCAACTCTCCGGTAGAAGGACACCTCTCTACAAAGGGCAGTTTTCATTTGTACAATTACCATTTTTACAATTAAGCAACTCTCCGGTAAAAGGACACCTCTCTCTACAGGGACTTCTGTGTATATTTTTCAAATAACATTGTTTCTCTCTCTCGTCCTTACTGCAATGAAAGTACTGTTGGAAGTCTTTCTAGTTTAACCTCCAGTCCACAACAAGTAATTTGCATCATTTATAAAGTATTTACTTGGGTTAAGATAAATTTCTATGGACACAGAATTTTGATGGAACAACACTGATATGTATTTGCCATAGGAAGGAAATTGATATTAAGAAAGAAGAGCAAACTCATCTATCAAAATGACAAAACAACATAATTTTCACCTATATTTGGCCATAGTAATGGCCTAGCCACATAGCCACTGCCAAATTCAAACCTGCCTTGGACTAATGTGGACCACAGTGCGAAACTAACAGATGGGTGTTCTGGCCAAGGCTGGTGTTGTGGCTTTGTCATCAACCCGAGTCTCTAAGATTGATGAGGGGCACTCAATATAATTTTTCTTTTATTTTTATATAAGTGTTTACTTTTCTTTTATAAAGATAAATTGTAAATTCTTAAAAAATTATATTCCTCTATCAAAAAATAAATTCTCATCAAGCACCAAATATTTTACAGACCAAAAAATCTATACATGTCCTTAATTTATCTAAATGTTGGCAACAACCAATTGACTACTATGAAGACTGAACACGACCCAAAACTTCAGTATATAGTCTAGGGATTGGATCACCCGCAGCCAAGACCTCCCTTTATACGGCTTCTCACTCCAATAGAACTTTAGAAAATTGTTGCTATAATTTTTCTTCATTCACACAATGTATATGGCATAAATTGTGTTCTGTTTGATATGTGTCATAGATGATAAGGCACAATTTGGATTATTATGCTATTTATATTAGGCTTATCTGCTCTCTTGTTTAAACACTTGATAAGAGCAACTATTTAAAACATGCTGTGGTATAATTTCTTATTCTTGACGGAGATCCTGTCCCTAGCCTCCCCAGCCTGGTCATAGTGCTTTGTATATATTCCGCTTTATGCGGCCATTGGGGCTCAAAAATAATATTTTTTGGTTAGCAGCCCCGTAAATAAAGATATTTCCGTAATTTCTCATTTTGTACTTTTGTTTGAAGATGGTAACAACACTGTTACCAAAACGTCACACCCTATTTATTTATTTGGTCTTATTACCTTGTGTTTATCTGTCATAGATATTTATGTAGCGAGTTTGTTGTTCTGTATTTTCCCATTCTTTTAAGGAATAACAGGGGATAAAATAAATAACAATGTTAACATGTTACAAATTTGAGTTACTTGGTAAATCCATTGTGTGCCTTAAGGCTTAGGTTCACACATGAAGATGCAGTTCTAAGACCCCCCCACTGTCCAGGTGGCTGTCATTCTGTGGTCAGCACCATCTCTGGCCCTCAGCCTTCACTTGACCAGCCCCAGTTCTTCCCAGGTACTGTACTCTCTCTTTGTCATTTCTAAACTCTGGTTATTTTTTATTGTTTACTAGCCGAATGACCCGGGCAACGCCCGGGTTTTACCCGATTAAATGTTTTTATTCAAATACTATTCGTTACAATTATAAATTGGCGCCGTCGATGTCACTCTTGTGAAACGTCCCGCTCCAAACTTTGTGTCAGAGAAGCGATATTTTTATAAAGAGATGATCTGGCTTTGTGTTTTCTGCTCGAATGAATGTTTTTATGTTAGAATTTTGTTCCTGCACACTAAAAATGAACTGGCTTCACCCGTGGTCTCAGCTTTTTGGAATATTTTTCCCGATATAATTTTGTATCTGATAATCAAACATGATACAGCAATATTGTCATCATCATTTTCTGACTAAAAAAAAAACCAACTATTTTTGCCCATAACCTATCAATTTTATTTTTTATTGGCTAAAAATCCGATAAATATCTTTTCCAGATTTTTCTCTATGTCCTGTCAAAACACGTTTTACATGTACATTAGGTCAGCTGATATTACCTCTCATTTTCACTGCTAGAGGCGCTGCTTGCGAGCGAAAAGGCAAATTTGCAACACAATTTGCAAATAACTCGAAGAATATTCGGGGTAGAGACCTGAAATTTTCACTATAAGTTTTTCCAGATTCAACTCTATATACTGTTAAAATTTCAGTCAGATTAGTTACGTATTGTGGACGTGTATAGCCGACATAGATACCCACATACATACATACATACATACGCCGACCGTGCGGCCACGCGTCGCGCGAGCTCCGTATTTTCTCGCCTCTGGCGAGCGAAAATTGTCGCGGATGGCGACAAATTTGGTACGGGCTGAAAGCCCTTCAAAAGCCGAAAAGAAGCCTGTAAGGCACGGCGCGCAAGCACTACCATGTGCAGAAATACCTGCAAAACAAGATCTGCAGAGCAAAACTTCAAATGCTTCAAGCATAAATCAAATGTATGCAAATCCGCCGTCAGGCGATAGGAATGCAAATCTGGCCGCCGCGCGCGGTGATGTCACGTCCGGCTTGGCGGCGGCTACGTCATCCAATGGCGCTGCCCGTGCCCTGGGAAACTGGGCGGACTGCCCTAAAGATCAAAGCCCTGGAGTGGACGACGGCTTTACCGTCGTCAAGTCCAGAAAGAGGCGCCGCGACTCGCCGGGTTCACCTACAACGGCTGCGCCTCGTCAACGAGGGCCTCGAGGTGGAGGGAACCCTCCACAGGGCCTTCCCGTTCCGCAAGAGGGCGGAGCGAATAACAGTGGGCAACCTCCCCTTCTTTGTGGGGGATGCAGCCGTCATCAGCGCCCTTTCACCTTTTGGGCGGGTTACATCTATCACCTCCAAGCTGATGAAGGCTGGCCCATACATCTACAATGACGGCCGCCGAGAGGCGTTTATCATTCTCTGCGAAGGAATGACCATCGAGAGGCTGCCCACCCGCCTCGACATCACCATCAAAGGCGAGGCCTGGCCCGCATACCTGTCCTCCGGGATTAGGTGTTCCAGGTGCTGTGGCCAAGGACATCGCAGGGCCAACTGCCCCCTGCTTGCAGGGCGAATCACCGCTCCTGGACTGGCCACACCAACCTCTCCCACCAGCATCCCACCAGCGACTGCGCCTGGGCTGCCTCAGCAGCCATCTGCCCAGCCTCCACCTTCGGCGTCCTCCAGTCCAACCATGGAGCTCTCCGACGTGCCTCCCGCGAGTCGTGTTGCGCTCCATCCATCTGCTGCACCCCGGCCATCACCACCAGCGCCTTCGGCCTTACCTGTGGAGGACACGTTTCCTGCCCCTCCACCTGTAACACCTGTTCCATCTTTGCGAGCACCTGGGGGTTCCGTGAGCCCTCAATCAACGAAGTCGAAACCCCCCGCACAGGACATTGAAATGACCATCATCGAAGAGTCCTCCACTTCCTCTACATGATCAACCAGGAAATCTACGAGGGATGACCTCCAGGCGTACATCCGGAAAAGCCCCACCGTGTCCTTTGCTGGGACGGACGCTCTTGGTCTTGGGCGGGAGGAGGTCTTAGACCTCCTCTCCTCGAAGACCAGGGCCCATAAGCGCGGACCCATCCTGACACCTCCGCAGAGCAATGCTCTCGCCAGTGTAATTAACCAACTCCTTGACCTAAGGCCCGGAGGCAATTCCAACATCTATAAAGTTCTACATCAGGTCAAGGCGGAGCTGAAAACCTCACCAGCCGCAGTGCCTCCAACACCCCCAATGCCTGCTACGACCAGGCAGGCGATATTATATATGCGTTGAGCCGTGAGCGCTTCTCGGAGCCCTTATCCAACATAGCAGTCACAGAGGGTGACATCGTGGAGGTGATTATTTTCCCCGTGGATAGGGAACCTCTCCTCAGGCGCCTCTCCACTCAGAAGAGAACCACTCTTGCCGAGATCATCAGCGCTGCATCTGAGTGCGCTCGGAACTCAGATCCCTTTGTGCGTGAGGGCCTACGCATACTCAGCGAAATGCTCCCCCCCCTAATCTGTAAATTTTCCCATTAACTCTTGATTGAGTGTAATTATTGACTAGATCGTCAATAAAGTCTGTTATAATTGTCAATTGTCACATACATACACTGCGCAACATTGAAAATGGAACACCAAGAAATAGTGGCCAGAAAATTATTCAAATTTCAGGGTAGACGCGCCTAACCGAGTTATGCAAATGATGTAAAATGCGCAGCTCTCATGCGCACATGGAGTAAGATATAAGGGAAGGAACTTGCAGAAAGGACAGTATTCGTGTCGTTATTTCTTCAAGGAAAATCATTGTAGAAATTTTGTTCTTGTGTCAAAAGACACATGTAATAACAGAGAATGCCAGGTCATCGTAAACAGAGGCAGTTCAAGCAGACAGACGCTTTTACGAGGGGCATGGTGATCGGAATGAAAAGGGCAGGTTGGTCCATACGTCAAATCGCAGCTGATACACACCTTGGTGCGTCCACGGTGCACCGACTGTGGAGAAGATGGTTGGAACAAGGAAATGTGGCAATTTATAGGAATGCCGGTGCAACCAGAGTGACGTCAGCACGTGTGGATCGGCGTATCCTTCGACAAGCAGTGGCGGCCCCACAAGCCACTTGTACCGCCATCCTGCAACATGTGCAAGACACCCTAGATCATTCCATCTCGACCAGAACCATTTCCCATCGATTGGTTGCTAATGGCTTGCACTCATGCCGTCCGCTAAGAAGACTGCCATTGACCCCACCGAATAGGGGCCAACGTTTGGAATGGTGCCGGGCTAGATCGACGTGGATGACGGAATGGCACAGGGTCGTGTTCTCAGATGAGTCGCGTTTCTGCTTGTCCAGTGATAGTCGCCGTGTACGCGTGTGGCGTCGACGTGGAGAAAGGTCCAATCCGGCAGCAATTGTGGAACGCCCCACCGTGCGACAACGTGGAATCATGGGTTGGGGCGCAATTGCGTATGATTCCAGGTCACCTTTACTTCGTATTCAGGGCACTATGACGGCCCAACGATATGTTGATGATGTGCTGCGACCGGTGACACTCCCCTACCTTCAGGGGGTACCCAATGCCCTTTATCAGCAGGATAACGCCCGACCGCACACTGCTCGCATTAGCCAACAAGCTCTGCAAGATGTACAGATGCTTCCCTGGCCACCGTACTCTCCTGATCTCTCACCAATCGAGCATGTCTGGGACATCATTGGACGCCGTTTGCATGCCTTGCCACAGCCGCGTTCAGAAGACGAACTGTGGAAAATGGTTGAGAGGGAATGGAGAGCCATCCCTCAGGACGCCATCCGTACTCTGATTGACTCTCTACCTAGATGTGTTGCTGCGTGCATCGCCGTCCGCGGTGGTCCTACTTGCTACTAAGCCGACGCCGTTCTCGCTCTGTATTATGACTATCATTTTGAAATAAAGATCACTTATTGTTCGTCCCTGTCTCTCTCTGTCTGCCGAGTTTCATCACTTTCTGGCCATTATTTCTTAGTGTTCCATTTTCAATGTCACGCAGTGTACATACATACATACATACATGCATACCTGTCCTCCGGGATTAGGTGTTCCAGGTGCCGTGGCCAAGGACATCGCAGGGCCAACTGCCCCCTGCTTGCAGGGCGAGCCACCGCTCCTGGACCGGCCACACCAACCTCTCCCACCAGCGTCCCACCAGTGGCCGCTCCCGGGCTGTCTCAGCAGCCATTTGCCCATCCTCCACCTCCGGCGTCACCCAGTCCAACCATGGAGACCTCCAGCGCTTCTCCTGCGGCCAGAGCTCTGACCCCATCTGCAGCACCTCGGCCATCTACACCAGTGGCCTCGGCCGTACCTATGGAGATGGCGCCTCCTGCCCCTCCACCTGTGACCCCTGCTCCGTCCCTGCGAGCACCTGGGAGTCACGAGCCTGCAGCCCCTACACCGGACATCGAGATGTCCATCGTCGAGGAAACATCAACATCCTCCACATCCTCGTCAAAAACATCAACGAGAGAAAGCCTCGTGACTTTCATAGAGAGGAACCCAGGCGTCTCCTTTGCCCAGACGGACGCCCTTGGCCTCGGGCGGGAGGAGGTCTTGGACATCCTCTCCTCGAAGACCAAGGCTCGGAAGCGGGGACCCCTCCTGTCACCTTCGCAGGGCGGCGCTCTCGCAGGCCTAATCCGTCAACTCTTGGGCCAGAGGCCCGGAGGAGATAGTAACATTTATAAAGTCCTGCGACAGGTCTTGTCAGAGCTGAGGACCGCCCCTACCGCAGTGCCTTCAACACCCCCACTGCCTGCGCCTCGGCCTGCTGAGCCCACGCCGCCCGCTCCCCAGAGGAGGGAGTCGGCGTCGGCCATGGCGGCACCTCCGCCTCCGCCGTCTGCCCATGCGAAGGTTGATCCGGTGCCGGACCGTTGGAAGGTGTTGAAGATTAGAGTTAAAGAAGCAATGCGAGGACCCTTCTCGGATTTTGTGTACGACACGTCGATCTCCGTGAACGATATCGTGGAGGCGGTCCAATGCCCTGAGAAGAGGGAGAGCCTCCTCGCATGCCTTTCGCCAAAGCAGCAAATCTTGCTCCCCCAATTCTTGGAGGCGGTAATTGAGCACACTCAGGACATGGATCCCTCTCTTCGCCGGGGATTGTCAGAGATCAGAGCCGCCTTCCCGTGACCCTCTCCGAGGGTACCCCCTGTTGAAAAAGTGTTCTTTTTGATGTAATTTACTCTTCGGAGTGTACAAATTGACTAGCAGTCAATAAATTTATTTCAATTGTCATTGTCATACATACATACATACATACATACACTGACTTTTATATCAGAAATGATCAGATGATCAGAAATAAAGGCAAAGTCGTCTTTGAAGATGGAAAGGTATTTGTCGTAAAAATGGAATACAAGTTTTAGAAGGAGAAAAACGGGAAAATGGACTGTACAATAAATATAGAAGCAGAAAATCCCGAAATTAAAGAATCTTACCTAACAGCTACCCAAAATGAAGAAATGCTAAAATGGCACAGAAAAATGGTTCACATAAGTTTTTAAAGCTTAAAACAATTAAAATCTATGGTAAATGGAATAAACATAGAAAAAAAAGGTCAAGATGGAATTTGTGAAACATGCATTAAAGCTAAACAGGCAAGAAAGCCATTTAATTCCATTAGAAAAAAAATCAAAAGGCCTTTAGAAATAATCCATACAGATGTATGTGGACCTTTAGATCCCACTACCCATTACAACAAAAACTATTTTTTTTACATTTCTTGATGACTACACACATTTTTGTCATGTGTATTTGTTACAAAATAAATATGAAGTAAAAGAATATATAAAATAATTTATTTAAGAATCAAAAAATCAAATGAATCTAAAAGTTTCAAAAATAAGATGTTACAATGTGGCGGAGAATATGTAAATGAAGAAATAAAATCCTGGTACAAAGCTAAAGGAATCATTATGGATTTCACCATACCAACAACAAAATTAGAAAATAGCATAAATATAAAATATTCTAAAATAATCGATAGTAAAACTTTGAACCATGTACAATGAAATAAATTTAGTAAACCTGACTTTTATATATATAGGGATTAATCTACCAGGCGCGATATTGAAATATTTGCGCCTATTATAGAGAAAACAAACAAAACAACAAACAAATTTAAACTTAGAATCAATACAGTAGAACCTCTCATTAGCCGACACCTCTCTATAAAGGACAGTTTTCATTTGCAAAATTACCATTTTTACTATTTCGTAGCTCTCCGGTAAGAGGACACTTCTCACAAAAGGACATTTTGGCTTTGCAATTAGGTGTCCTTTACAGGGAGGTTCTACTGTCTATGCTTCTGAACAATATAAACTTATATGATATTAATTATTTTAACGTAATCCATCAATTAAAGGTAATTATCAAAGTTCTTGATTTTTAAAAAAGAAAGTTTTTATTTCTAACTCCACCCTGTACTGTTTGTGAATTGATTTTATATTTAATTACTTATTTCCAAACAGTGCTTAGAACATTTTGGTAGTTATAATATAGGTAATCTCATACTGTGTAAAGTTTAATTATTTTTCCCCTCAGAAAATTTCAAACACTTAGTTTAGCTGATAATGCATAATTTGGATTATAGATTATAAACACAAGGTAATAAGGCCAAATCTAAATAAATAAATAGTGTGTGATGTTTCGGTAACAGTGTTGTTACCGACACGTCACACACTATTTATTTATTTGGCCTTATTACCTTGAACTTTGTTTAGCTATTGCTACTTAATGGTTTGAAGGATTGGCTCACCAGTGGTGGACCCTGCTGGAAATCTCCTTCAAATGCAAGCTTTACACACCAAGGCAATAACAGCAAACTGGTAGATAAGCCAGTAAGGAGAGTTAAAACTGATGTTACAGATATCTTTTTAATCTACTTTTAAATAAATAAAATAATCATAAATTAGTAGCACAACGTAATTACAACTAACAATTGGCTCATGTTGTAATCAATGTCACAGTTGAGAGTATCCTACCCATTGTCCAAGCCCCCATTGTAGCAAGAATTGAGAATATTCCCCTGACACTACTAAATGTTCCAATGTGGTGCAGATGACCGGGTCGTCAGTTTCTGGATGGTGGCGCTACTTGTGGTGGGCTGTCTGTTCTTCCTTGCTGCCGCAGCTACCATCCTTCTCATCTGGTGAGGAACAATTAGAACAAAGCACGTCTTTCTTGTCTGATTTTGTTTCAGCATGATGAGCATGTGGTGTCGTCTATCTTATATATTGTTGTCTGTGTCTTAAGAATGGACTTTATGGTTATTATATAATGGTATTTAAAGTATTGTTTTCTTATATTTCAACACTAAGCGAGTATAGTCTTTTGTATTGTTTTCTAATTAGCAAATATCCCTTGGGTGGGGATCGTTTTCTAAACCACATACCTACCAATAAATGGTAATTCTTTGGGATCGTTTTCATTGTCCTAACAATGCCAATAAATGATAATTCTAGGGGATCGTTGTCCTGGTCGCAACACTGGGAATGGATGATAATTCTAGGGGATTGTTGTCTTGGTTGCAACACTGGGAATGAATGATAATTCTAGGGGATTGTTGTCTTGGTTGCAACACTGGGAATGAATGATAATTCTAGGGGATTGTTGTCTTGGTTGCAACACTGGGAATGAATGATAATTCTAGGGGATTGTTGTCTTGGTCGCAACACTGGGAATGAATGATAATTCTAGGGGATTGTTGTCTTGGTCGCAACACTGGGAATGGATGATAATTCTAGGGGATTGTTGTCCTGGTCGCAACACTGGGAATGAATGATAATTCTAGGGGATTGTTGTCTTGGTCGCAACACTGGGAATGGATGATAATTCTAGGGGATTGTTGTCTTGGTCGCAACACTGGGAATAAATTTTAATTCTAGGGGATTGTTGTCTTGGTCGCAACACTGGGAATAAATTTTAATTCTAGGGGATTGTTGTCTTGGTCGCAACACTGGGAATGAATGATAATTCTAGGGGATTGTTGTCTTGGTCGCAACACTGGGAATAAATGATAATTCTAGGGGATTGTTGTCTTGGTCGCAACACTGGGAATAAATTTTAATTCTAGTGGATTGTTGTCTTGGTCGCAACACTGGGAATGAATGATAATTCTAGGGGATTGTTGTCTTGGTCGCAACACTGGGAATAAATGATAATTCTAGGGGATTGTTGTCTTGGTCGCAACACTGGGAATAAATTTTAATTCTAGTGGATTGTTGTCTTGGTCGCAACACTGGGAATAAATGATAATTCTAGGGGATTGTTGTCTTGGTCGCAACACTGGGAATAAATTTTAATTCTAGTGGATTGTTGTCTTGGTCGCAACACTGGGAATAAATGATAATTCTAGGGGATTGTTGTCTTGGTCGCAACATTGCCAATAAATGATAATTCTAGGGGATTGTTGTCTGAGTCACAACACTGAGAATGAAAGATAATTCTGGGATCGTTGTCAGTGTCGTAACATTTGCAGGTTGATGTATTAATATAATTACTTCAGTTGTGAAACATAATTATAGATGGGTGTAGTTTTGTATAGCATTCTTTGGCCTTAATAGAGATTGGTTTATAGTGTTGTTAGTCTGTAAATATAGATCAGCATTGTCTTGAATATCAATAGATATATTGTTGATTCTCTACAACACTGGAAGCTTGAGGTCTTGAATCTTGGTGTTAATACATAACAATAGGTCATTGCAGCCTTGAATAGCATTGTCTTGTATATTTGAATATTGTTGTGTTGTTTATCTTTTATAAACTACAACTTATATATTTATTATTTAATTATTTATTTATCACACACATTTAACTTTAGTAAAGATTAATTATATGTTTACAAAACACCGTCAGTCTATTGTTCTTCATTCCATTTTCTTATATTCACATCACTTATATATTTCACACTATTCTACATATTCCTCCCTTGTTTAGTTAGTATCTAATCATGTCCTTAAATCTAGAAGGAACATGTATTTGTCTTCCACTTCTAGTGATGACAGTCTTGTTTTCATTCTCATTAGGTGATTCATTTGGGTATAAACAGTCCATATCAGATATAGCAATCTGCTCTTCTGGTACAATATCTTCTAAGGTTGCTTCTTGTTCTGGTAGATACCTTGAAGTACTAGGAAGTTCCATTCTAATTTCTGGAGTCTTAATCAAAGTGGTATTCAAATCAATTCCTTTGTTAAAATCTTGTAAGACATTGGCATGTCTTAAATGCTTTGCATTCCTAATGATAAAGCTACCTGTCTCAGTATTGACTAACTTGAATGAATTTGGAGATATAGTCTCTAGAATGATAAATCTTTGGTTGTCATAATTTGGTGTCAACTTGCTTTTCATTTCAGTGTTTGCGACATAAACAATATTACCTTTCTTGAAGTCATGAGGCAAGGCCTTATTCTTGCTATCAGCATATTTCTTCATTCTTTCTTTATAGGCTTGATTATGCTCCATCACTTCTTTATCCATAAGAGAATCATTGTCATTTATATCATTGAGCTTATTTCTAATTTCCCTGGAAAAAAGCAATAATGCTGGTGTTTTCCCAGTAGAAGGGTGTGGAGTCGACCTGTATGCCATTAGAACACATTGAAGTTCTTCTTTCCAATCCTTTCCTTGCAATTTTACTGAAATAAGTTGCTTTTTTAAATATCTGTGGAAACGTTCAATTTTTCCATTGCTTTTAGGATAATATGGTGACACTCTTATATGTTTTATACCTGATTTCATAAAAAATTGCTCAGTATCTTTGCTTACAAATTGAAGACCATTATCTGAAACTATTTCAATGGGAAATCCATATCTTGCAAAAATTTCTTTTAATTTTGAAATTATAGTTTTCGAAGAAATATCATGTATTATAATCGCTTCCGGGAACGATGAATAATATTCAATAAGTGTCAAAATATATTTTGAATCAATTGGTCCAACTAAGTCTACTCCTACTTTATACCATGGTCTAGGAGGTATTGGTATGGTTGTTAAAGGTTGGTCATGCCTTAAAGGTTGATTGACTTCACAAATGTAACAATTCTTTAGACGTCTTTCTATATCTTTGTCCATATTGGGCCAATAGTATTTTTCTCTTAAAATTTGTTTAGTTCTAGCAATCCCTTGATGAGTTTCATGAGCTAAGTCTAAAATATTTCTTCTAAGATCTGTTGGTATAACAATTCTCTTTCCTTTTAAAATGAGATTATCATAAACTGAAAGTTCTTCCTTAAATTTGTGCAAACTTTTAAGTTCATCATCATCAATTTGATATGGCCAATTTCCAGTTTGAATTATTTTAGTTAGAAATTTGAAAAATGGATCTGCTTCACTTTGCTTCTTGATATCATTGAGGGAAATTGCCTTCATTTCTTCTGAAAATATGGAAAGAGTACTTTTTCCACATAATCATCAACAATATTTTCACATGAAATATTTGTTAAAGGTTTTCTTGAAAATATATCTGCAATATTTTGTTTGCCCTTAAGATACTCTATTTCATAATCATAAGGTTGAAGTCTCCAATTAAGTCTTTCAATTCTTGGTGGCAAGACTGTTGCCTTCTTGGGATTAAGCATATAAATCAATGGTTTATGATCTGTCTTAAGTACAAATTTATTTCCCCATAAATAGTCATTGAAATGCTCAACAGCCCATACACACCCAAGAGCTTCTTTATCTATTTGTGAATATCTTCTCTCAACATTAGTCAATGATCTACTTGCATAGGCCACTGGCTTTTTGCTTCCATCATTTTGTCTTTGTAGTAAAACAGCTCCTAAACCTACAGGACTAGCATCAGCAATTACTTCGGTAGGTGCATTCATGTCAAAATAGGCTAAACATGGATTTTTTGTTAGAGCTTCTTTCAATTTTCTGAATGAGTCCTCTTCTTTCTTGCTCCACTTCCATTTTATGTCCTTTCTCGTCAAATTATTAAGTGGTTCGGCTAACTTTGAAAAGTCTGGAATGAATTTTCTTAAAAATCCGCATGTACCTAAAAATGATTTTGGAGAATCTACATTTTCAGGTTTTGAAAAACTTAGAAAAGATGGGTCATCTTAATAGAGTTTGTAGAAATAAAAATAAATATAAAAATATTGAAGGAAAGAAAAGAAATATTCAAAATATTTCAGAAAATAATGAAGAACAATAGACTGACGGTGTTTTGTAAACATATAATTAATCTTTACTAAAGTTAAATGTGTGTGATAAATAAATAATTAAATAATAAATATATAAGTTGTAGTTTATAAAAGATAAACAACACAACAAATATCAATAGATATATTGTTGATTCTCTACAACACTGGAAGCTTGAGGTCTTGAATCTTGGTGTTAATACATAACAATAGGTCATTGCAGCCTTGAATAGCATTGTTTTGTATATTTGAATATCAATAGATATATTGTTGATTCTCTACAACACTGGAAGCTTGAGGTCTTGAATCTTGGTGTTAATACATAACAATAGGTCATTGCAGCCTTGAATAGCATTGTTTTGTATATTTGAATATCAATAGATATATTGTTGATTCTCTACAACACTGGAAGCTTGAGGTCTTGAATCTTGGTGTTAATACATAACAATAGGTCATTGCAGCCTTGAATAGCATTGTTTTGTATATTTGAATATCAATAGATATATTGTTGATTCTCTACAACACTGGAAGCTTGAGGTCTTGAATCTTGGTGTTAATACATAACAATAGGTCATTGCAGCCTTGAATAGCATTGTCTTGTATATTTGAATATCAATAGATATATTGTTGATTCTCTACAACACTGGAAGCTTGAGGTCTTGAATCTTGGTGTTAATACATAACAATAGGTCATTGCAGCCTTGAATAGCATTGTCTTGTATATTTGAATATCAATAGATATATTGTTGATTCTCTACAACACTGGAAGCTTGAGGTCTTGAATCTTGGTGTTAATACATAACAATAGGTCATTGCAGCCTTGAATAGCATTGTCTTGTATATTTGAATATCAATAGATATATTGTTGATTCTCTACAACACTGGAAGCTTGAGGTCTTGAATCTTGGTGTTAATACATAACAATAGGTCATTGCAGCCTTGAATAGCATTGTCTTGTATATTTGAATATCAATAGATATATTGTTGATTCTCTACAACACTGGAAGCTTGAGGTCTTGAATCTTGGTGTTAATACATAACAATAGGTCATTGCAGCCTTGAATAGCATTGTCTTGTATATTTGAATATCAATAGATATATTGTTGATTCTCTTCAACACTGGAAGCTTGAGGTCTTGAATCTTGGTGTTAATACATAACAATAGGTCATTGCAGCCTTGAATAGCATTGTCTTGTATATTTGAATATCAATAGATATATTGTTGATTCTCTACAACACTGGAAGCTTGAGGTCTTGAATCTTGGTGTTAATACATAACAATAGGTCATTGCAGCCTTGAATAGCATTGTCTTGTATATTTGAATATCAATAGATATATTGTTGATTCTCTACAACACTGGAAGCTTGAGGTCTTGAATCTTGGTGTTAATACATAACAATAGGTCATTGCAGCCTTGAATAGCATTGTCTTGTATATTTGAATATCAATAGATATATTGTTGATTCTCTACAACACTGGAAGCTTGAGGTCTTGAATCTTGGTGTTAATACATAACAATAGGTCATTGCAGCCTTGAATAGCATTGTCTTGTATATTTGAATATCAATAGATATATTGTTGATTCTCTACAACACTGGAAGCTTGAGGTCTTGAATCTTGGTGTTAATACATAACAATAGGTCATTGCAGCCTTGAATGGCATTGTCTTGTATATTTGAATATCAATAGATATATTGTTGATTCTCTACAACACTGGAAGCTTGAGGTCTTGAATCTTGGTGTTAATACATAACAATAGGTCATTGCAGCCTTGAATAGCATTGTCTTGTATATTTGAATATCAATAGATATATTGTTGATTCTCTACAACACTGGAAGCTTGAGGTCTTGAATCTTGGTGTTAATACACTACAATAGGTCATTGCAGCCTTGAATAGCATTGTCTGATTGTAACAATGAATGGTATTTTTTATGGTTGTTTGTGAGTCTATAGAGTCAGATTGATATAAATCATTAAAAATAGAAGCAACCAGCATGATCTATATAGATAAAGGTCACCTCTCCTGTCAAAATAGACATCAAAGCTAGACACCATCTATTGACCGTAGCTGAAAACTAGTGGCAATTGGTGTCCAAGCCACAATGGGAGAAATGATCTTTGTAGATCAATATCTTCCTGGCAAAATTTCCATCAACCAACAAGAGTCATACGGAATAAATAGAGCAAAAGGAGATAAAATGGAAGATTTATTTTATTAGATGCCTCTCTCACCCTCACTGAATGGATGGCTAACCGATTACCTGCGGCTAACAATGTCAAATACCTGGCAGATTTCCAATACACAGATAACACCTCAACATGGAGTGACTGGCAGGCACTCTGCACTCCTACAGCCACACTTAATTATCTTTCGTTATATTTCAAGTTGAGGGAATACACCATACCATCAATATGAGGCAATTGTCCTAACCATTTTATATAAAAAGCCTGACTCTGGTTTATTTGATATAATAATATTTTTTTTAAGGTGAAAACATCAAGCTTCCACAAGAATGAGTTTCTTTTTAAAAATTTTAATTCAAATTTCTAGTTTTAGAGCATGAAAGCCCTCCTTATACAGGAAAAACACAATACAGTAGAACCTCCCTTTAGCAGATACTCCGCTAGCGGACACCTCTCCACAAAGGACAGTTTTCATTTGCAAAATGACCATTTTTTACAATTTAGCAACTCTCCGGTAAAAGAACACCTATCCCTAAAAGACACTTTGGTTCTTCAACTAGGTGTCCTTTACAGGGAGGTTCTACTGTGTAATTTCCTCTTTTATGGGTGCCCGGGCCAGACGGGGACGGCACACTCTCGCGCCACACACCCTCCCTAAAGAGGCTCCACCCGGACGACAGTGGGGAGATCGGGCTCCAGTCCCCCTTGTTAGACCTGTATAACTGTATAATAAATCACCAATAGGATACCTATTCCTAGAAGCTTTGTTTCCACCTTAACATTGATACAAGAGATTATTTTATTGAATATTTTCCTCCAATCCATCGACCATTCTAATCCATCAACATGTTGCAGCCGCTCCACCATCCGCAGTCATCTTGTCGGCAGACAGTTGAGCATCCGGCGACGCTACAAGTAGCCAGCACATCCTTCAAACCTTCATGTGCATAGGTCTGAGCAATGTCTTGTAAGTCCTGGGAACATTGTTCTGTTCTATTCATGTCAATATCATTTATTTTAAATATTCCATATATATTTGTTTTTTTCATTTCTCGCCAAGATGTTTGGCTAGTTTTTATCCCTTCTCTTTATTTTATCTACATATTCAAAGGCAAATAATGTATATAAATATTTTGAAATTAATTGTAGAATCATTTCTCTAACTTGGGGGTTATGTTTGTTGAATAAATAAAGAATATTTCAACGTTAAACAAACTTGTGTGTTATTTTCCTGCAGTTTCACATTTCCACATAAGTGTCAGAAAATTCTACCTTATCATTCAATATACACAAAGATTGAAGATGAGTTATCCGATGATTGAAATCCTTTAATTTACTAAATGTTATTGAATGTCCACTGATAAAGCACAATTTGGATTATAGCTACAATAAAATAAGACCTAATCCAAATAATTTAATAGTGTGTGACATTTCGGTAACAGCATTGTTACCATTATCAAACAAAAGAATAAAATGAAAACACATTTTATTCTTTTGACTGATGATGGTAACAATGCTGTTACTGAAACATCACACACTATTAAATTATTTAGATTAGGTCTTATTTTATTGTAGCTTGAATGTCCTCTGTATAGCCCTTGTCTCTAGTGCACTAATTTTTTTGCCTCTTTCTCTTTAACTATAAGCAAACTTCTAGAAATTATGTGGTATGTGCTATTTTCTCTCTTCTATAAGAATGGAGAATCTGCAAGATCATGTGGTTTAAAAAAAAAATTGTGTAATGTGCACTCAAGAGGTTAATTATGCATTTAAAGCCTCTCTCCCACTCCCTTTTACATCCAGTGGGTATTTGGTCTCTAAAAGCTAAGTCACTGAAACTGCTGTTCACAATGAGCGCTATTTAATACTCTCTCGGTACTGAAAATAGAATACCTTCAACTCCATTTCTTCTATCTCCACCACTTTACAACCAAAGTCATTGTGAAAGTTGTCATCACTACAACATGGTGAAATGATAAGGCACAATTTGGATTATAAACACAAGGTAATAAGACCAAATCCAAATAAATAAATAGTGTGTGACGTTTCAGTAACAGCATTGTTACCATCTTGAGTAATACTACATTCAGTACTTTTGTCTGAAAATGGTAACAATGCTGTTACTGAAACGTCACACACTATTTATTTATTTGGATTTGGTCTTATTACCTTGTGTTTAACATCGTGAAATATTTCTTCATAAATCTATCTTTTACTTAAATATAAGCTGGTCTTTAAGTCTTTTCTCATTAAATATATTTTATTGAAGACAGATACATACTGAATAATTTAAGGCACTTTCTGGAATTCTAAATATCACTTCCATAATGTATAGATGGACATTTTTCTGGGGGGAAAATTAATCTATAAAAGTAAAGGTCACCTCTCCCGTCAAAATAAACCTGAAACATTCATCTATTAATTGTCAGTTCAAACTAGCGGCCTCAGCAAGGTGACAAAGCCACAACATCAGCTTTGGCAAACTGAGAATCATCTACCTGGAGACAATGATTTCAGGTAATCACCTTCCTTAGCCTAGGGCGGACTTTATTCCATTAGATCCACAAAGGATCTAATGGAATCTTCACAATCTGCCAAAAAGGTGTTATATATTTCATTATTTTTAATAACTCTGTGTATATGTCATAATTTGTACATAACTGGATGTAATCCCACCACAATATGTATGCAATGTATGATCTAAAGATTTTTAATAAAGACAAGGCTTAGCGAAATTTGGAGAAAGGCCATCAGAGAGGAAACGGTCAATAGTAGGTTTTATTATCCAGGAACTCATAAAAACTGGGTTCAAGAACCTGTCCCTTCCAGGATCATGTTAGAACAAGACAAGGACAAAGGATTACAAAGATCCAATCAGAGTCCAGGAAGATTAGCTAAGAGCCAATGAGAGACGAGCACACCTGGACAGTCATCCAATGAGAGCCCTGAGAAGATTTCATGTTAAATCTCGGACTCAGTTTAGTAAGTTAGGAGCTCGGCACCATCGCAACAAGTTGGGACCTGGACAACAGCTGGACCTGTCAGAGCCAGGACCTCGCCACCATCTTCCTCATCACGCAGATAAGTTCAATGTTCACTATGTGACAGCCTAGCCTTAGTCAAGAACCCCATAGTCACCCCCTTTCTCCCTTGATCGCTGGCCTTTTTCAATCCAACCCTGTGTCCTCGTTATTTTTCCCCTGTGTGAATACCTTACTATCTCAGCAAACACGACTGCGCCCACAACAATCCATCAATCAATCCAATCAAACCACTCAATCAACATCACCCAAAAGTCCCGCATATTACAGAGAGTTGACAGGATAAAATGGAAAACGAACGAGCGAAACAGAGCGGCAGCGGGAGAGGGAGAAAAGAGATTGCACGACTCACCCTAGCGGCGGTTTTACTCCAGTTGACCGCCGCCCTACAAGGAGTAAAGTTGACCCGTCGAGCCGAGTGGGACCAGGGCCCCGCCGGCGTGACATACGCCGCCCCCAGACCCCGCCAAACGACAGACCGGGAGATGGACGGCGCTATCGCCGCCATGGGACCGGGTGACCTGACGCGCCACCCCGAGGAGCCACCACCCACCAAGCCGGAACCCTACGCCAACAACCAAGGAAAAACAAGTATGTGGACTGGCCCATCCCAACCAACTCAACACGCGAGAGCACGGGCAGTGCAAACAGCCCTAACTCAATACGCGAGCGCATGGGCAGTGCAAACAGCCCCAACTCAATACGCGAACGCTAGGGCAGTGCAAACAGCCCCAACTCAGCAGCACGCCCGGCGTCCCACACCTCCACAACACGCGGAAGACGTACAAGCAGCTCAAGCCTTTTGTCACTAAGGTAGGAAACCAACAACAAACCCTTTTCGTCAACCAGTTGACGATGAAACTGTCGCTAACCCCTGAACTGTCACCCCCATTTCTAATTGATACAGGCGCATGTTTGAATATAGTGCCCTATAACCTATATAAAATATTAAAAACTAACCTCCCTAAATTAAAATTAAAAGAACAGTCTATAGACCTACAGGTCGTAAATGGTCTTGTAACAACAATAGGTAAAATAGTCCTTCCCCTGACAATAGGTAAACTAACAAAAAAAAGGAAATTTCCATGTGGTGGAAGCACCTCTACCATTTGGAATTCTCAGCATAAATACCCTCCGTAATTTTAAAATAGCAATAGACTTTAACAACGGCACTATATTCCAACTTATCGCTCCATTGTCTACCCCTACCTATAATTTCAACCATGTACCCAATGAATGCACGTATTGGGAGTCCCAAGCGATGTCACAAAGGACTCACCATGCACACCCGCCTTCCGCACATGGCACCCAATGCGCGCATCCATTGGTCCAAACCCGACTGCCAACATGCCAATCTAATCACGCGCGCGCACAACACAAATTTTTCACTAAGGCCAATTGCCTTTTTTATATGCCCTCAATGCACAAGGCCGCAACGGCTTCAACTCACCACGACAATGCACAAAATGTGTCGCTCCAACAGGGCAACTCTCACACTAAACACACGCGTGACCACACATCACCACACGACCGTCACGCACGTGTACATCGCAACAAACACGACACTCACAACAACAACACCCAGACAGTATCCATCCAACAGGACAGCTCACACACAGAGCACACATATGACCACACGGCGTCACACCACAATCACACGCACAAACAGCGCAACAAAGGTGACACCCGCACCAACAGGCGACAACAACACCACGCAAACACATGCACAACCACAACCAAAACAACCACACCATCTACACGAAACATAGAGACAATCCACGCCATCCAACAACCACACAATCGCAAAACATTGCGATCTTTCTTGAGCGCTGTGAACGCTTATAAAAAGTTCATTCCGGACTACACCCGCTTGCGGACGCCACTTCTCAACCTTCTAAAAAGGGATGTCATGTGGGTCTGGGATGACGAATGCCAGAAAGCGTTCACTAGCCTGAAAGAAAGCCTTACAACACACCCCACGTTACACCTTTACCAGGAAGGTCTGCCATGCCAGGTGTACGTTAACGCCTCAACACTCGGCATCGCAGGCGTCCTCAAACAGATCAACCCTGATGGGAAGACCTACACAGTCCAGAATTTCAGCCGCTCTCTGCGTTTGCACGAACGGGGCTATTCCATATCTGAACTACAATGCCTAGCAATTGTTGAGAGTATGGATAATTTCCGCGTCTGTTTAATGGACAGAAAATTTACAATATTTTCTGACCATCCTGCATTGCAGTGGCTGAAAAAGATCAAAAACCCGTCAGGCAGATTATTTCGATGGAGATTAAGGCTATCGAGATACGAATATGAGGTCCGTTACATAAATGGAGTACAACAAAATGAAACGGACATCATAACTCGTAACCCGTTCTGTGGCTTCTTTGACGCCTCCCTCATTAAGAGCCATCAATCATCCCCATCGGGAAATTCTAGCTTGACCATTGATCACAATGGACTGCATACCGTTTCCCGAAAAGGTGTAACTAAAATTATAGTTCCAAAACCACTCACAAACAAACTACTTAAATCAATCCACACACAACACAACCATCCAAACATCTCAAAGATGACGAGACTCATCTCTGCTCAATATTATTGGCAGAACATGACACAAGACATTGCACAACAGGTAAAAACCTGTCCTACCTGCCAATTCGCAAAAAGTATTGATGAATCCAACCAACCTCTCCAAAGAGACACCGATGCAACCCACAGAAACAAGCTAAATCCGTACACAAAAAATACCACCCACACAATACAAACAATACCGAAAATACACAATCTACGACAGAGGAACGATTATACGTTTCCAATTAAGAAACCTACACCCGACACTTCTTCAACAGAACCATTGACAACCAAACTAGCAAACAAAGAACGCGACATAGCCCATCTGCAAATTCATCCAATTTCAAATCCGCCACAATCAATAGAATTACAACCCGATAACCAAAAAACCCAATTCATGGCGAAAACATGGGAGAAGATGTGCCAATATCCCATATTTCACCTGATATGTTATCTGTCTTCTGGTTATGCCCTATAGACTCGTTCCATTTATATTAATAGTTCACATGGTAATATATGCCCTACGGCCCCGACGGCTATACCAACTACAGGAAACAGTCTTCCATATAGAAAGTTCCGTCCTAAAAGCCATCTTCCATATAGGAAATTCCGTCTTAAAAGCCACTTTCCATATACGAAGTTCCGTCTATGAAGCCATCTTCCATATAGGCCAAGCAATTTTAGAATTTCTAGATCTTATATGGGAGATATTAGAAGAAAACTTAGAAAAATTCAGAGGGCCTCGACCCAACTAATTAAACGGTGTCCAGAGGAAGTAACACAATCTAAATCAATTACACAAGGGCAGGAAATGTCAAATTACACAAGGGGAGGACGAAGTAAAGAGATTTCCCTCAATTCTCGCCGGCCCAATTTCCGGTGTTTAAGATGGCTGGGTCATATTCCCCCCGCGCGGCCCCGAAAATAAAATTGAGGTCATCGCGTTCCCTGATGTGGACCATTTTAACGGTCATCTTGAATTCACAGTACAATGAGCTTACATATCGACTTTTACAAAAAACACAATTTAATTATATTAATATCGTTATATTAATACATTCCCAATGAATTTTACATTTCTATTCTTATATTTCTTTTTTTCTAAAGACTTAAAAAAAAAAAAACTTTTACATTTTTTCACATTAGGTACATATCCAACTTACACCCAGACACAACAGACCTTAGGCTTTTAACAACACATAAAACTCATTTTTACATTTCTCACAAAAGACTTAATACATTTACAGACATCCCCAATGATTTGCCGACCAAATTCGACTTTTAATAACATTTTTAAAACAATATCACATGGCAACACATAAAAAACTCACGACCAATGCACAACACGCGGGTCTCAAGGTTAAATACGAACAAAACACGCACATTACCACTTGAAGGATAGGAAAAATTAGGTGGCAAAGCTTTTGAGCTTACGTTTCTTCTGAAAGGAATAAACAACCACTTTAGAAGGGTCGAGGACTTTCCTCGAACCTTGTATTCAAAAATCTGACTCCGGTTATGACCCCCGATAAAAAAAAAGTGGATATCGGGCGAGCATATCTTAAGTGCCCTAGGGAAATGCATAAAAATCCCTAGAACGCATTAAGGCTCGGGACATATTAACATAATACACTCGGCCTTGAGATCTCGAAAAACAACACAAACACAAAAAACAAAATACACACGTAAGGTTAATTAGATTCCCATGTCTCCTGTATACATAATATAAAACACAATTGGGAAAGATCATGTTTCTACCCATGAGTCGCACGGGGAAAGACAAAAAAATCTACGAGGCAAATAAAGAAAGATAATTGCGCGGCGTGACATAGATTTTGGCATGTAATTTGATTACAAAGAGAGTTTGCGAACCTCTCACTCTACATTTTTCTTATCCCCTTCATTTACATTATTTTCTTATTTTTTAAATTCAAAATTCTTAATCAAATTTACCATTTATCCTAATTCAAATACTTATCATTTATTTTAATCAAATATTTACCATTTATATAACAACTTCTTGTTATTTTATTCATATAAACCAACAACTAAACAAATTTTTATCAACGAAAACTCACTGGTTTTCTTTTAAAATTAGATATTTTATATATATATATATTTATTTTTGATATCTCAAAAGCCCTAATAGAATTCCCTCGATTTTTGTTCCCCATCTCGAGTAGAATATGGTTTAGGCACATTTTCTTTTTTTTTTTCCACCATGCACCAAGTTATTAACTTTGATTTCTCCCAACTTATTTTAATTTTGATTTCTCAAAAGCCCTAATAGAATTCCCTCGATTTTGTTCCCCATCTCGAGTAGAATATGGTTTAGGCACATTTTCTTTTTTTCTCACCATGCGCCAAGGCATTCACTTTGATTTCTTCCAACTTATTTTAATTTTGATTTCTCAAAAGTCCTAATAGAAATTTCCCTCGATTTTTGTTCCCCATATCGAGTAGAATATTGTTTAGGCATTTCTTTTTTTTTATCCCACTATGTACCATAGCATTCATTTTGATTTCTTATAATTAATTTTTTTTTTATTTCTCTTAACCCTCGAGCGCGCGCGCTAAAAATGTAACGTACTTGCGCGCGCTGGGTGAAATATACCCTATATTATAATTATGTAATTTGAACATAAATATTATCTGAGGAAAAACAAAACCTTTTTTATTTCAAAGTAACAACATTTTAATTTTCAAAAAAGGTAATTCTTATTAAAATATTTTTATTTTTTACACAGATTAAACATTTTAAAAACTATTCTTGAATAATGCTCAAAATTGACAGTGGTATATAAAATAATAATATATCGCTCATTTCCAATATTAAAAATATAAAATTCCACGAGGACAATTAAAACAAACTATATAGAAGCATTGCAAACCGCAATTGTATGTCCTTCACAAATTGGCTTTGTACATTGTTGGCACAAAGTCGGGGTCTTCCAGTCCCTACTGGAGGGACACTCTACATCTGGTAGGAAGCTTTATCTTGCGGTTCCTGACCTTCTTGATGGCTTGTAGTGACTTCTAAAAATGAATTGAAATAAATATTTAGAGCATACATTTATGATTTCAATTAACTTATCTGTAAAAAAATGTTTTTTTCTACTTAGTCCTCTAGGCAGTGAAGAAATGTTTTTTCTTTGATTTAGTTACTCTTTGATGAGTTCAAGGGCCAACATTTCAAGAATTTTCTTCTAAAGAGCTTCTAAAGGTGTATATTTAATTTTTTGCTTCTTCACCTTTCATGCCTAGTAAATGTGTAATGACATATGCGCTCTTGTCCTTACTGTTTGTGAAGGACAAATTTTGGACCATTTGGTTTTCGAAGTTCTCCCTATATAAAAAGGTGTTTTTGGGATAATTCCCTTATCCCACAAAATTCCCATATCAGAATATATTCCAGTGTCACTTCCTGAAAAATGTTCACTTAGATGATCTTCTTCAAAATCACTTTCTACAATAATCTCTTTTTGATCAACTAAATATGACCTTCTTCCCTCCATTTTATATATAATTATAGGCTGATAAATATATCAACCTATTATAGTTATTTTTCAAATTATTAATTCGAATTATTTATCTCTATAGAAATAATTTATCAAATAAAAAGGCGACAAAAAAAAAACATACGTGAGTGCGTGCACCGGGTGATTTTTACCCGACAGTGCCAATATATGGAATTTCAGTGGCAGCTTTCAAAATGTGAAACCAAAACTTTAGACTAGATAATGAGTCAGGAAGCTAAACGAAACCACATCTCCGCCAGCCAATTTTTCATTGGTTAATTTTCCACTTGAATGTTGCCATGGGTAATTTTCACCCGGCGCGCGCAATGCCGGGTTAATTATACTCAACCTATATATCATCAACACCATTCTCTTTTATCTCTTATATCACCACCAATGCTTGTATATAGCTTCTCAATAACCACAACTAATTTTCCCACAAAAATTATTTTTTTTTCCCTTACAGAATTCACTCAGGTTACCCCTTCTTGAATTCTTCACATGTAGGGGGCGCATCTGTCATAATTTGTACATAACTGGATGTAATCCCACCACAATATGTATGCAATGTATGATCTAAAGATTTTTAATAAAGACAAGGCTTAGCGAAATTTGGAGAAAGGCCATCAGAGAGGAAACGGTCATTAGTAGGTTTTATTATCCAGGAACTCATAAAAACTGGGTTCAAGAACCTGTCCCTTCCGGGATCATGTTAGAACAAGACAAGGACAAAGGATTAACAAAGATCCAATCAGAGTCCAGGAAAATTAGCTAAGAGCCAATGAGAGACGAGCACAACTGGACAGTCATCCAATGAGAGCCCTGAGAAGTTTTCATGTTAAATCTCGGACTCAGTTTAGTCAGTTAGGAGCTCGGCACCATCGCAACAAGTTGGGACCTGGCCAACAGCTGGACCTGTCAGAGCCAGGACCTCGCCACCATCTTCCTCATCACGCAGATAAGTCCAATGTTCACTATGTGACAGCCTAGCCTTAGTCAAGAACCCCATAGTCACCCCCTTTCTCCCTTGATCGCTGGCCTTTTTCAATCCAACCCTGTGTCCTCGTTATTTTTCCCCTGTGTGAATACCTTACTATCTCAGCAAACACGACAGCGCCCACAACAATCCATCAATCAATCCAATCAAACCACTCAATCAACATCACCCAAAAGTCCCGCATATTACACATATATATTTAAATGATATTTGACCAGGAGTGTCTGGTCATGTGTGTAAATTTATCTCTCTATATATAAAAGTCAATGTCTGTCTGTTTCGCGATAAGCTCAAAAACTACTGAACCAATTGGTACCGAATTTTGCATGTCGCTTTTTATAAACCTGAGGAAAATTTTCGGCTACATTTTGATTAGTATTTTTGGCTATTTCTTTTTTTCATTTGAAGAACTTTTTTTTTTTTTTACGCGGAGTAAATACGAGGCGAAGTAACAACACGAGGCCAATTAAGCGACCAATGAGGGTTCTGCGTTTCTTTTCAAGTTGCTTGCGTACTTTTTTTAATATATCTTTTTTTTTTACAAAAGTATTGAGAGAGAAATTTATATTACTAAGTTACGGTAAGTGCACACAATGCAATTTAAAAAAAAAACTTTACAAAATTAGCGTTACTGTATGTAAACAATGGCTTTCGTATTTTTTATTAATTTTTGTTCTGGCCTTTTTTTATATAATAAATAAAAGTTACAGTCAATATGATATTTCTTAAAATTAAACAAACGATAGTCAATATGCAAAAAATACAAACTAACTTAATAAAATATTCTAATATCAAGCAATATACAAAATCTCTCCTAATATTTAAATGTACATATTATTAGCATCTTAACGGCGTTTATTCGTTTTTATGTACTCCTGAATTCCTGGGCGAAGCCGGGTCATTTGTCTAGTTGTATATATATATGATGATTTGAAATAAAGTGAAGTTGAGTTTTTGTAAGACCAGTGCTTTGAAACTTGTTCAGATTTTGGCAAGCCTGCTACATATTAGGAAAAGACCTGTTTGCCAACTATACCTCTAGGTTGAAGAGTGAATTGAAGGAAACAAGCAAAGAGAAGTTTAAAGAACAGTGGTGTTTAGCTGGCAAAGTGGCTAGGCCAAATCTATAGCCAAAATATAGATGGAAATTTTTCTGGGAGAAAATTGATCTATGAAAGCAAAGGTCACCTCTCCCGTCAAACTAGATGCATATATTGACCTTCACCGCAAACTAGCGGCTTCAGTTTGCCAAATCTGGTGTTGTGGCTTTGTCACCAACCCGAGGCCTCTAGTTTGGGCCAAACACTTATTAAGGAAATGTATTTGGGCATTCTTCGCCATCTAAGGGAAGCGATTCGAAAAAAAAAGGCCAGAAAAATGGTCTAATGGTGACTGGATTCTACATCATAACAATGCCCGCCCTCACACAGCGCACTTGGTGACGAGTTTTTTGGGGCTAAAAACGGGACAGAAATCCTACCTCAACCACTCTATTCCCCAGACATCGCACCAAATGACTTTTCCTGTTCCCCAAACTTAAAGCAGTTCTAAAAGGAAGACATTTTGACACCAGGGATGACATAATAGAAAAATCGCCGTTGGCATTGAAGAGCATTCCAAAAGAGCCCTATAAAAACTGTTTCGACAATTTGAAGAAACGATGGCGCTGGTGCGTTGAAGCAAGGGGGGAATACTTTAAGAGGTTTTAATAATTTTGTAAAAAAATAACTTACCTTTTTTTTATGGACCCAGTCCGGGGACTTATGGGACATACCTTGTATATATATATGTAACACTAGCCGAATGACCCGGGCAACGCCCGTGTTTTACCCGATTGAATGTTTTGATTCAAATACTATTTGTTACAATTATAAATTGGCGCCTTAAATAAATGCATATGTTAGTTAATAACTATAGCCTATGTGCTTTATCTGTCTATGTACTGTTGGCTTCCGTAGGCGTCTCTTACTGGGAAAGAGAAAGAGAGGATTCCATTTGGTTATTAACTAATATATGCATTTATTTAAGGAGCGACCCGCTCCAGCACAATAGTTACAAAAACGAAAAAGCGAGTGGGGGCATGGTGGGGGGGGGGGGGGGGGGGGGGGGCAAAGGTGGCGTGATCGTAGCCAACCAATAGGAGGGCGCCATTCCAAAAAAAAAAAAAGCAAACGGTGACAGAGACGAAAACTGATTAAGTGATGAAGAATGACGCTCGTAACTGTATATAGAATTCTCCGTCACCCTAAAACTAAACGTAACCCAAGAAAGGAAACCCAAACCAATCTCATATACTGCATTCCATGCACATTACGTACATCTTACATTGAATAAACTGGAAATACCTTATAAGAGAGAATCAATAAACGCAAGGCAGCCTTCAAAAATAATAGCCCATGCAATAAAATAAGGACACATACCAGATTTTGAAAATTACAATATATTATACAGAAACATACAAGATAAGCACGCAAGATTATTTCTGGAAACCTGGGCATCTATAGAGGACAAAAATAGTATTAATAGAAGAATAGATATACCCCAATCATACCTACAGATAAAACAGAAATATATAGAATATATACTGTTGGAAAAGAACGAGTTCGAAGCAGCCAATGGGAGGCCGACGGAAGCGGCTACGGGGATGCAGCGGCAAAAATGAGTAAACAAATACAGAAGAACCTGTAAACAACTTTCGAGCACGAGAATTTGCCCTGATCTCCGATTCTTTTAGTGTAAATATTTAAATATATAATTAATTAAAAACTACTTATTTTCTTAAATTATAATAAATATAATTTTCCCTCCTGTTTTCGTCGTATATTTTAAAAGTGTTATAAACAGCGACGCATTAATTTTGAACCTTCAACCCCGCCGACCAAGAATAGAGGTGATCGACTACCTCTATAGAACTTAGATCATCGTCACAACACAGAGTGGCGGTGAAAACGCAATATTTTTGGCATCCCAGCCGGGACTGTTGAAGGTAAAAATTCTAGAAAAAAAATCATTTTAAGCTGACCATTTTGGAACTCGCTAGCTAACCCTACTTGCTGCTTTGTTTACAAGATGGCGGAAGAATTATTCTACGTTTAAAGAAGAAGCGTGCTATTAACAGATCATATTTAACGAAAGCATGCAATAAGATTGAAAGTGGACTTGACACGCTAATTAGAATTGATCTTGAAGAATTATTAGAACACTTGAATGAATCATTTAACCAAATTAAATTAGTTGATC
>CP092864.1:119059064-119070556 GCA_030710605.1 Cordylochernes scorpioides
ACGAAATAGAAACGCTTCTTGAAACTGACGATTTAGAGAAGGAATTACAGGGCGTAGAGGAATATCGAGAGAAATATATTACTTGGAGATTTAGGGCAAATAAAAAGATTCGCCAATCAGATTTTCAAGGCGAAAATATACCGAATTCGAACTCACGAATAGATGAAAATGAAATGAAACATTATGTACTTTCCTGCACGACTGTGAAACTTCTGAAATTGATGATATCGAAATTTTATGGAAACTTTAGTGAATGGCTGAAGTTCTGGAATTCTTTTGATGCAGCTATACACCAGAACAACTCACTGAACCCGATCGATAAATTTAACTATCTGAAGTCACATCTCGGCGGAACTGCACTAAACACAGTCGAAGGTTTCGCTTTATCTGCGGACAATTATGAGAAAGCTATAAAATTGCTTAAAGACAGATTTGGGCGAGAAGACATTTTGATTAGCCGACATATGAACAATTTGTTATCAATGAGACCACTCAAAACGTCAAGCGATGTAAGAACCTTCCGCGAACTTTTTAACAACCTTTCTGTTCAAATAAGAAGTCTCGAGTAACTAAACGTGTCCATTGATGTTTACGGACAACTGTTGTGCCCGATAATAATAAAGCTTCTACCTGCAGACCTTAATTTGGAATTGAACAAAGAACTCCCGACAGGTTACGTAATTAATGACTTGATTACCTTTCTAGAAAGACAATTAACTGCACGGGAGAGGAGTTTTAGAAACGAAATCGGTACCGGGAATGAATCAACTTCTAAACCTAATTTAGTAAACAAACATCCAAAGACAAGATTCTACAATGAAAAACCAATTGCGACAGCTTCAGAACTTTTGAATTCAGTTCACAAATCGAATGAATGTGTATTTTGTGGTAAAGACAACCATGGAAGCCCTAAGTGTGACTTTGCAGCTAATATGAGTTTAAACGAAAAGAGATCACTCATGAGGAAAAAAGGCGTTTGTTATAAATGTCTCTTCGGCCTTCTCATTTAAGTAAATTTTGCAGAAATGTAGTCCGTTGTTCGATCTGCAACATGTCTTCCCACCTGGATGTCGTGCACAAAACTGATTTTAGATAGAGGTAGATCTTCCAAGTCTCCAACGGTGCAAGATGAAACTCTCGCCAACTTTTCAACCTCCCCAGACGTCTTGTTACCTACTTTGAGAGTGACCCTCAAAGGGAACAGAACGGAGAAGACGGCACGGGCTAAAATAGACACCGGATCCCAAAGATCATATATTTTACATAGCACAGCAATGGAAATGGAATACGAACAATCAAGGAGAGAGTTCTTCCGGCATTCCTTGTTTGGAGGATCGAGTACCGACGTAGTTGAACATGAGGTCTATACCATTCATTTATCGGACATCAATAATTCCAATCGCTGTTAGTTTGAAACACTAGGTCAACCCCTTATCTGTGGAAGCATACCTCCGGTGTGTCCTAGATCATTTTTAGAAGGGAGTAAAGAACTCGACGTGTCTGATTTGATGAGAGACCGTATAGAAGTCCTTATAGGGGCGGACATCGCCGGGAGATTGCTAACCGATGCTCAGAGAAGAATCTCATCTGGACTGGTGGCAATCCGTACCAAACTAGGATGGACTGTGATTGGAAAGATTCCTCCAACGGAGGTGAGAGATGACACAAGCTCCCTTTGCGTGACCACACTTCTATCTTTGGATCTAGAGAACTTGTGGAAATTAGATGCAATTGGAGTCTCTGACGCGGAGGTTGAGAAGAAGAATCAGTCACTACAAGCTGAAATGGAGGAACATTTCGCCCACACCACGACGCGAGATATTGAGGGGCGCTATGAGGTAGCTCTACCCTGGGTGCAAGACAAGGAAAGGATTCCTTCGAATAGAGACCTAGCCGAAAACCAACTAAGTTCTGTAAGAAGAAAACTTGAAGAAGTTGGAGACATGAATGAGTATGGACAGATCTTTGAAGACTGGATGAAACAGGGGATAATCGAGTATGCTAGAGAGGATAAACTAGGTGGTGTACACTACCTGCCACATCGACCAGTGTATAAAAGGAACAGTCAAACTTCTAGAATACGGCCAGTATTCAATGCGTCGGCCCGGAAGAGAGGTAAACTTTCCCTGAATGACTGTCTGGATAAGGGACCCAATTTGATAGAAATTATACCAAAACTTTTAAATAAATTCCGGAAATATGAAGTTGGTGTCTCTTCCGATATTGTGAAAGCATTTTTACAAATTGGAATAAAAGAAGAAGACCGAGATTATTTACGATTCCTATGGAACACAGAAGACGGAAGATTGATCACGTATCGACATAAAAGGGTTGTTTTTGGAATTACCACTAGTCCGTATCTTTTAAAGGCTACCTTATCTCTCCACTTAGATAAGGCTCCTGAACATTTAAAAATCACAGCTGAACAGTTGAAATCATCCTTTTATGTTGACAATTGTTTAGCCAGTTTTCAGAATGTTGAAGAAACGGAGAAATTCGTGAAAGAATCTACTGAACTGCTCTCTACAGCTTGTTTCAATCTCCGAGATTGGGTGAGTAACGTTACAGACTTTTCTCTTATGAACCAACTGAATAAGGAAGTCAACATTTTAGGAATAACATGGAATACTGATAGAGACACACTGACAATTGGTTTGGAAGATTTTGAATTAATTGGACCAACCACCAAGAGAAAAATACTTTCAATAGCGAGCAAGATATTTGATTCATTAGGAGTTGCTTGTCCTGTGACTTTAATTCCCAAGCTGATATTACAGGAAACTTGGATACAGAAGTTGACATGGGACGAAGTCCTACCTGGATGTTTAGTACAAAGATTTTGGAAGTGGTTTAGCAAACTGAAACACTTTCCTAACATAGAAATTCCTAGATGGCTTTGTTTTAAATACTCCTATGTAGAGAAAACCACTCTCCACATCTTTTGCGACGCCAGTCAGTTTGCCTATGCAACCTGTATTTTCCTCCGCATTGAAAAGGAAGATAGAGTGGACATCCAATTGATACAGGCACGAACACGAGTAGCTCCACTGAAGAAACTCACCATCCAAAGATTGGAGCTTTTGGCTTGTCTGATTGGAGCTCGTTTGGCAACTAACGTCATACAAGATATGGAATTTGAGGAAATTCCAAGATTTTATTGGACCGATTCGACCAATGCTCTCTGTTGGATCCAAAGGGAAGACAACTGATCAGCTTTTATAATGAACCGTGTTAAGTAAATTCGTAATCTTAGCTCCCCCGAATCTTGGCACCACATACCAGGCCGATTAAACCCGGCAGACCTCCCATCTCGGGGATGTTCAGCAGAAACACTTAAGGAGACAAGATGGTGGGAGGGACCTGCATGGTTAAAGATATCTCAAGAAGAGTGGCCCAAATCAACCATTATCCCTGATTTGGAGATTGTTTATTCTGAAAGGCGCAAGACCATCCTGAACACCTTGTGTACGACAAGAGAAAATGAAAATTTATTTGGACGTTATTCCCATTTTTTGAGAATAGTACGAATCACCGCCTGGATATACAGATTCTTCAACAACGCCAAAATTGATAGAAGAAAGATAATTTCAAAAGATCTCAGTACAGAAGAAATCACTAAGTCAGAAATAATACTGATGAGACTTATCCAGAGAGAATCGTTTTCAGGGCATGAAGATAAGAAACTACAAGGCTTTAAGTTGCTAGTAGACTCTTCAGGGATTTTGAGAATAAAAACTAAAATTCGCAGAAGAGAAGATTTCGCTAATTTTAGAATGCCCATTTTATTGCCCTCAGATCAATTCTTGGTTTCTTTGCTCATCAGGTGGAACCATGAAACCCACGGGCACGCCGGTCTACAAACTCTCCTCGGTATTCTGAGAGAAAACTATTGGATACTAAGATCCAGGAAAACCGTCAAGAAGATCATCAATCAATGCATTCGCTGTAAACGATTCACCGCGACACCAGCTACCGTCGAGTCAACATCATTACCAGAAGACAGAGTACGAGATGCTGCAGTTTTCGAAATAGTAGGAGTTGATCTAACTGGGCATCTTATCTTAAAGAATAAGAAGAAAGCATGGATTGTCATCTTCACATGTGCAGTGTATAGAAGAGTTCATCTGGAACTTGTGACATCTTTGTCTATGGAAGCCTTTCTCCAAGCTTTCCGCCGATTTATTGCTCGAAGAGGCCGACCATTGATTGTGTATTCGGATAATGGGACTAATTTCAGAGGCATGGCTAATACTTTAAAGAAGATTGATTTTTCGAGATTAAAGTGTGATCCCACATTGAAAAACATCACCTGGAAATTCATACCGCCTGGTGCTCCTTGGTGGGGTGGATGGTGGGAGCGTTTGATTGGAATGATGAAACAATTGCTCTTTCGGATTCTCGGTCAAACCTCCTTGGGATATGAAGAACTTTCCACGGTAATGTGTGACGTCGAAAGCTTGATGAACACACGCCCTCTGACCTACCTAACGGAAGAAAATGAGGATCTCGCTCCATTGACACCTTCGTTGTTCTTACATGAGGTCAGAGAGGTTGGCGTTCCAGACCTGGACTTGATTGATAACCAGACCCTCTCCCGCAAATATCAATATATCAAACGTGTACGAGAAGATCTTAGAGAACGATTTCGTATCGAATATTTTGGATTCCTGAGACAAGAAACGAGACGCCTGAAGACTACCATACCATTCAAGGTGGGAGACATGGTGCTCATTGGACAAGAGAGTTTAAAGAGACTACACTGGCCGTTAGCCAGAATAATCCAACTCTATCCAGGAAAAGATGGACTTGTGAGGGTTGCGAAAGTGAAAACTTCATCAGGTGATAAAATACGACCTATTCAAAAACTCTACAATTTAGAGATAACGCCCGAGATAAGATGTCGAGACCCTCCAACGGTGCGATCTCCAACACCAGAAGTTCGATTGACAACTGAAGAGGACCCTTTGACTTCACAACAAGAGCAACATCACATTGAAACCCCGAATGTTGTGTCAAGTTACGGACGGCCCATCAAGAGACCCAACCGATTGGATCTACTGAACTTTTCCTTTCCATGTTTGAGTCGTCGAGGCGCCAACTCAAAGGTGGGAGAAATGTTGGAAAAGAACGAGTTCGAAGCAGCCAATGGGAGGCCGACGGAAGCGGCTACGGGGATGCAGCGGCAAAAATGAGTAAACAAATACAGAAGAACCTGTAAACAACTTTCGAACACGAGAATTTGCCCTGATCTCCGATTCTTTTAGTGTAAATATTTAAATATATAATTAATTAAAAACTACTTCACTTATTTTCTTAAATTATAATAAATATAATTTTCCCTCCTGTTTTCGTCGTATATTTTAAAAGTGTTATAAACAGCGACGCCTTAATTTTGAACCTTCAAACCCGCCGACCAAGAATAGAGGTGATCGACTACCTCTATAGAACTTAGATCATCGTCACAACACAGAGTGGCGGTGAAATATACAATAGTATTTTTATAATATAAAATTTAAGAAGTAATCATATGTTCATTGAACAGTTTGACCACACCAATCTGCTTTATTCAAAACCTCGCCACTCGTACATCACGTGGATGTTTACAAGGTCAGAATCCCCGAGGAAGATAGGCGAACAGACTCATCGACATATTGGAAGTTATAATGAATATTTTTTGATCCAAAATAAGCTTTAATCATTAAAAATATGTATGTATGTGATGGGGTGAATATTACTCTTTGAATCCTGTCGACTAAATCGTGTGGGAACACGGGTGCAAAATCTTTTGATGTTGGTTGATAATTGATGAGATTGATTTGAGCGCAGTCGTTTGAGTGGAAAGTTCTGCATACAAGGGAAAATAACGAAAAAACACAGGGGTTGATTGGGTTGAAAAAGGCGAGTAATCTAGGGAGAGAAAGGGGTTGAAGCTAATTGAGCGAAGTTGGCTATTGACTATCTATTCCATAATTGAGAATCGACTTATCTGAGGAGTGATGATATGAAAATTTGCTCCAAGCTGATTCCTATGGCTCCAAGGTTCTAACTCGATGCTGTCCCGGGGCTAACCCCCCAACTTGTTGCGATGGTGCCGAGCTCCCAACTCGAGGCTGTCCCGGGGCTAACTTGTTGCGATGGTGCCAAGCTCCTAACTCGAGGCTTTCCCGGGGCTAACTTGTTGCGATGGTGCCAAGCTCCTAACTAACCATTCTCCGTTCCCGATTTAAGAAGAAAACTCTTTTGGTTTCTCATTGGCTGAACGTTCGTGACGTGTAATCTCGCTATAGGCTCGTGGCTAATGAGCTGCTCTCTGATTGGTCTTTGCTAATTCTTTGTCCTTTGGACTTGTCCTAACCTGACCAGGAAGTGCTAGGTTCTTGAACTCAGTTTTATGAGTTCCGGGATAATAAACCCTGCTAATGATTATTTCCTCTTGTAGGCCTTCTCTCCCAGATTTCTTTAAGCCTTGTTTTTACTAAATCTTTTAAAACATACATTGCATACATATTGGGTCGGGTTTGCATCCAGTTATGTACAAATTATGACAGATGCGCCCCCTACATGCGAAGAATTCACGAAGGGGATTAGCCTGAGTGAGTTCTGTAAAGGGAAAAAAATAATTTTGTGGGAAAATTAATTGGTTAAAGAGAGGTTATATACAAGCATTGGTAGCGATATAAAAGATAAAAGAGAATGGTATTAATGATATATAGCTTGCGTATAATTAATAGAAATTAAAAATTTGTAATTGTAAGACATAAAAATGAATACTATGGTACATAGTGGAAAAAAAGAGAAATGCCTAACTATATTCTACTCGAAATTGGGAATGGAAGTCGAGGGAAGTTTATTAGGTCTTTGAGAAATCAAAATAATATAAAAGTTGAACAAAAATTAAAGTGAATGCTTGGTTGCATGGTGGGAAAAAGAAAGAAAAATGCGTTGTTGCATGGTAAAAAAAAAAGCTTTATTGCATGGTGAGAGAAAAAAAAAAGAAATGCCTAATTATATTCTACTCGAAATTGGGAATGGAAGTCGAGGGAGCTTTATTAGGTCTTTTGAGAAATCAAAAATAAAAATAGAAATAAAAGTTGAACGAAATCAAAGTGAAGGCTTGGTTGCATGGAAAAAAAAGAAAATGCCTTGTTGCGTGGTGAGAGAAAAAAAGAAAATGCTTTGTTGCATGGTAAAAAAAAAAAGAATTGCCTAATCATATTCTGCTCGAGATTGGGAAGGAAATCGAGGGATTTCTATTAGGGCTTTTGAGAAATCAAAATAGAATAAAACTTGAACGAAATCAAAGAAAAATGCTTGGTTGCATGGTAAAAAATATGAAAAAGGTTTTTGTAAATTAAAATATAACATAATGTCTAATTTTAACCAAAAACCAATGAGTTTTCGTTGATAAAAATGGAACTATGACAAAATAAAAGAGGTGGTAAATAAAATGGTAAATAATTGCTAAAATAAGTGATAAGAAATTGAATTAGAAAAATGATAAATTGGATTAAGTATTTTGATTTTAAAATAAGAAAATAATGTAAATGAATGATGTATAATAAAAAAAAAGATATATAGCGAGGTTCGCAACTCGCTTTGTAATTACATGCCACAATCTAGTTCTCGCAATCAATTAATTATACCCCGTAGATTTTTTTGTCTTTCCTGTGCGACACTTGGGTAGAAACGTGATCTGTCCCAATTGTGCGATTTAATATTATGTATACAGGAGACATGGGAATCTAATTAACCTTTCGTGTGCCTTTTGTCTTTGTGTTGTGTTGTAATTTGAGATCTCAATGCCGAATGTTATATGTTAATATGTCTCGAGCCTTAATGCGTTCTAGGGATTTTTATGCAATTCCCTAGGGCACTTAAGATGTGCTCGCCCAATATCCAATTTATTATATCGGGTGTCGGTACCTAAATCAGAACTTTGAATACAGGATCCGAGGAGAGTCCTCGATCCTTCTAAAAGGTTGTTTAATCCTTTTGGAAGAAAACGTAAGCTCGAAAGCTTAGTTACCTAAATTTTTCCTATCATTTTTAAGTGGCAATATAAGTGTTTTTGTTCATATTTGACCTTGAGATCTGCGTGTTTTTTTTTAAATCTAACGTCTGGGTGTAATGTGGGTTGAATGTGACGTTTTTTGGAAGTCTGTAAAGAATAATAAGAATAGAAATGTGAACTCATTTGGAAGTGTCGGTAACGTCTTAAGTCTTTTGTGAAAATGTAATTGAATTGTGTTTCTTGTAAAAGTCGATATGTAGCTCGAACTGGAATCCAAACTGGACGACACTTAGAGATCGTCCACAGCGCTGACCTCATTTTATAGCGGATGTCAAGAGGGGCCCCACGGTAATTCGAGACCAGAAGCAGGGGGGATGTGTGGAGAAAACAAGGTCCAGTCTAAATCTACCCACCCTCTATTTGCATGTAATTTGAGTAATGGTGGACGTCCTTGTCGTGCGGGGAAGCGGTCCTTCTCACTTCCTGCCTCCTAATTGATTTTGTGCACGCTTAATTGTCCTTTCTAATTGAATTTTTTCTAATGGTTCTATACGTGCTCTAATGGAATTGGGGATTCTCCCTTCAAATGGGTGACTCTCTTCCAGTATATTCCATACCAGGTTTAGTAATTCAAAAATGGTATTGCCTATATGGAAGATTGAATTTAAGACGGAATTTTCTATATGGAAGACTGCCTCTTGCAGCTGGAAAATTCTATGAGAAGGTAGGGTATAAATTAGCATGTGAACGATGAATAAGAATGGGACGAGTCCATAGGGTAGAATTAGTAGACAAATAACAGAAATCAGGTGAAAAATGGGGTATTTACCCATCTTCTCCCATATTTTTGCCGTGAACTGTGGCTCTGGGATATCTATTTGGACTTTATTTAATTGTGGCTGTTCTATGTCGCATTTCTTGTTATCGTGGGAGAATGGCGTGGATCGTTTTTTGGACAAAATGGTAGGATTTAAATGATTGTCAGGTTCGCAGTTCGTCTGTTTGGTGATCAATGGTTCTGTTGAAGAAATGTCGGTTATAGGAGGTTTAAGTGGAAACGTGTAATCGTTTCTCTGTCGTAGGTGGTGTAATTTCGGCATTGTTTGTATTGTGTGTGTGGTGTGTTTTGTGTACGAATTTTGTCTTATTTTGTGGGCGGTATCGGTGTCTTTTCGGAGAGGTGGGTTGGATTCACCGATACTTCTAGCGAATCGACAGGTGGGACAGGTTTTTACCTGTTTTGCAATGTCTTGTGTCATGTTTTGCCAATAATATTGTGAAGAGATGAGTCTCGTCATCTTTGAGATGTTTGAAGGGTGGTGTTGGGTGTGAACGGAGTTAAGAAGTTTGGCTGTGAGTGAATTTGGAACTATAATTTTAGTTACACCTTTTCGGGAGACGGTATGCAGTCCATTGTGATCCATTGTCAAGCAAGATTTTCCCGATGGGGAAGACGGGTGGCTCTTAATGAGTGAGGCGTCTAAAAAGCCACAAAATGGGATACGAGGTACAACGCCCGTTTCATATTGTTGTACTCCATTTATGCTACGGACCTCATATTCGTATCTTGATAGCCTTAATCTCCACCGAAACAATCTGCCTGACGGGGCTTTGATCCCTTTCAACCACTGCAATGCGGGATGGTCAGAAAATATTGTAAACTTTCTGCCCATTAGACAGGCGCGGAAATTATCCACACTTTCCACAATGGCTAGGCATTGTAGTTCCGAGTTTGAATAACTTCGCTCGTGTGCACGCAGAGAGCGGCTGAAATTCTGGACTGTGTATGTCTTCCCATCAGGGTAGACCTGTTTGAGAACGCCTGCAATGCCGAGTGTTGAGGCGTTACAGTACACCTGGCATGGCAGACCTTCCTGGTAAAGGTGTAACCTGGGGTGTGTTGTAAGGCTCTCTTTCAGGCTAGTGAACGCTTTCTGGCATTCGTCATCCCAGACCCACATGACATCCCTTTTTAGAAGGTTGACAAGTGGCGTCCGCAAGCGGGCGTGGTCTGGAATGAACTTTTTATAAGCGTTCACAGCGCTTAAGAAAGATCGCAATGTTTTTCGATTGTGTGGTTGTTTGGTGACGTGAATTTTGTCTATGTTTTGTGTAGACGGGGTGGTTGTTTCGGCAGTGGTTGTGCATATGTTTGCGGGGTATTGTCGCCTTTTGTCGCGAGTGTCGCGCTTGTTGTGCTGGTTGTGCGTATTACCGTTGTGTGACGACGTATGGACACGTGTGTGTTTAGTGTGAAAGCCGTCCTGCTGGAAGGATACTGTCTGTGTGCTGTTGTTAGTGTCATGGTTGTTGCGGTGTACACGTGCGTGATTGTTTCGTGACGATGTGTGGTCACTTATGAGCTTTATGTGGGGGTTGTGCGAGCTGTCCTGTGGGATGGACGCGCCTTGTGCATTGTTGTTGCAAGCTGAAGCCGTTGTGGCCTTGTTAATTGAGGGCATATAGTAAAGGCAATTGGCTTTAGTGAAAAAGTTGTGTGGTGCGTGATTAGATTGGCATGGTGTTTTGGTCAACGGATGCACGCAATGGTTGTCATGTGCGGAAGGTTTGGGTGCAGGGCAAGTCCTTTGGGACATCGCTTGACATACCCAGTACGTGCATTCATTTGGTACATGGTTAAAGTGATAGGTAGGGTTAGACAATGGGACGCCAAGTTGGAAAATAGTGCCGTTGTTAAAATCTATTACTATTTTAAAATGATGAAGAGTATTTACGCTGAGAATTCCAAATGGCAGCGATGCTTCCACCACGTGGAAATTCTCCTTTTCTGTATATTTTACCTATTGTCAGTGGGAATGCTATTTTTCCTATGGTTGTGGCAAGACCGTTGAGAGTCTGTAGCTCTATAGATTGTTCTTTTATATTTAACTTAGGAAGGTGAATTTTTAACATTTTGTACAAATGATATGGCACTATATTCGAACTTGCGCCTGGGTCAATTAAAAAGGTGCATGGTAGATCAGGGGTCAAAAACAGTTTCAGTGTCAATTTTTTGACGTCAAAGGGTGGAGATCCTACCTCAGTCTCTCAGAACTCAAGATGAGTTCGGAATAGATGACATGATTTGGTGTCGAAATTTTAGAGGCGGTGATCGATGGATTCCAGGCAGAATAGTGGGGAGAAAAGGATCCCAAGTCTATACAGTTTTAAAACACGGACAGGTCAAAAGTTATCATAGAGATCAAATAAGGAAGAGGTGGGAGAATGGTGGAGATGAAGATCGACAATATGGACGCCAAAGAGAAGAAACTGATATCATTGTTCCTTAAGCTGATATGCCCAACAGAGGCAGAAGTGAATCGCTGCCTAAAGAAACAGCCAGAGAGCAGCGGGATTCTGGACTCGTGGACCAGAATGATGGAGGCATTTCAGGGGAGTCGTCTCGTTCACCGGACCCCGAAGCCAGTAATGAAGGACCCATCCCAAGAAGAAACCCACCAAGAAATCGGAGACCTCCTTC